>CM022674.1:17427589-17534626 GCA_012295275.1 Chrysomallon squamiferum
GTATTTGATAAAGGACGTCATTGTTTGCACCGTGATATAGGGTTAGAGTGACAGTTAGAGTTAGGATTGTTTAAACTTTATTATAAATGTTATGATAAACTGCAAAATAATTTGAGTGTCACGATTGGAAGTAGCGTATGGTAAGATTTAAAGTTGAGGTCCTCGGTAGGATTAGGTTTAGAAGTTGAGCTAGGGTTAGGGTTAGGTTTAAGGTTAGGGTTAGGGTTAGGGTTTGGGTTAGGGTTAGGGTTTGGGTTAGGGTTAGGGTTAGCGTTAAAGCTAGGGTTATTTAAAATGTATTATGAGTGTTATGATAAAGTGCAATGTAATTTGAGGTCACGATTGGAAGTAACGTTAGAATGAGAATTAATCTGTCGGAATTGGGTAGGATGAGGTTTAGAAGTTGTCTTAGCGTTAGGCTAAGGGTTAACACTTGGGTTATTTAAATTTAGTTTTGGGCTAGGGTTCAGTTACGCTTACTTTTAGGGTTAGGGATAGGGTTAGGGATAGAGGAAAGGTTATTTAAATTATATTATGAGTGTAATGATAATATCAGAGTCACCACTGGAAGTAGAGTTAGGATGAGGTTTAGATGTTAAGCTACGGTTAGGGTTAGAACTAGGATCATTTAAATTTTATCATTAATCTTCTGATAATATGCAAAATAATTTGGGGTCACGACTGGAATTACCGTAAGGATAAGAATTAATGTGACGGAATGCCGTAGGATTAAGTTTTGAAATTGAGCTAGGGTTAAGGTTAGGGTTAGGGTTAGACCTAGGGTTATTTAAATTGTATCACTAGTGTTAGGATCATGTGCAAAATAATGTGTGAGTCACGATTGGAAGTAGTGAATGGTAAGAATTCATGTTCCGGACCTGCGTAGGATTAGGTTTAGAAGTTGAGCTACGTTTAGGGTTGGGTTTAGGGTTAGTGTTAGGGTTAGAGATAGGATTATTAAAATTAGAAAATAACAAAATAATGTTGTATCTGAAATCTACATTTTTCTTCTTTTATTTCAAACTAAATTAATTCTACGCTTACCGGATGTGCTCATTTTTATACACGAGTCCAAACAATATAGAAAACACCGTGTAACAATAATAATAATAATAATAATAATAATAATAATAATAATAATAATAATAATAATAATAATAATAATAATAATAATTAAAAGATAATACAGATAAAAATACAGATAAATAAATGCAAATACCTGAAACTACTTAATAATATACACGGCATTTACTTGTACAGTTTAAAATATAGATCATATGAATTCGGCCAGAATTACTTAATTATATATTTTATTGCAATGGAGCCTATATTTCCCACTTGGTTTAGTGCTGTATAAATTATTTTATTACGGAACAGTAGATTTATTGTTCAGCTGAGAGCTCCTGCCAGGACCAAGTTTTAGTCAATTAATATCTGGACCAAAAGATAAGCCACAGACATAACGAATACAAATATAGCATGGCGTGTGTCTACATACCTGATCGACTTTAGCTCAATTGATACCATGTCATTTCCTTCGCTATCCTTTTTTACGGTCATTTTATCAGTATTTCATACAGAATTATAAAAAAGAACAACAATCATAGCTATAACTGAAAGAAAGAAATAACTGAGCTACACAGATGTTGTTTCAGTATTTTGAACTGATCTATCTAATATACTTTTCTGACATAATTAACGCGCCATGTGTATTATTGAACTGTACACTCATTTGCTATATGGTATCATCGCTAAACAATCAAACAAACAAACAAACAAACACAAAACAAATAAATAAATAAACAATAAATTAATCTAACGAATGATGTACAATTATTTCGAGTTCGTGTGATAGCGCGAATGCCATGGCCGGAAGTTGGGACTCGTTTGCCATGATTTGGAACCTTACTCTACGGAAGAATGCGTCGCAATAACAGATAATAGTCGTCAAGAACAAAACAAAGCAGAAACTTGTAACAGATCAGGTGAACTGTTTTTCTGATTTATTATGCTGACTGATCTCACCAGACGATAAAATCACGGTAAGAAAAATCTGCCTTGTTACACGAATATATTATTCTTATTATTATTTTTATTATCATTATTATTACTACTAGTAGTAGTAGTAGTAGTAGTAGTAGTAGTATTACTATTATTATTATTATGCACTGGCGTGGAAGAAATCGCTCAACATTTCAGGGAAACTAGAAGCTGTTTACAGTGAATATATCATTAAACGTATTATTCATTATATATAAATGTGTGTGTTTGTGTGTGTGTGTGTGTGTGTGTGTGTGTATATATATATATATATATATATATATAATCTTAAGAAAAAAAAAACGAACACCACAAACACCTTAGCTATCAGTATCGCTACAGTATATCGTTATAGTATATCGTTACAGGAGGTATAAATACTCTCGTGTTAGGTTGATATGGTAGAATAGGTTTTAAGTCCATGTAACGATAAACAATATAATCGTGACATATTCAGTTTTCTGCAACGTTTAATAAATAAGACTACAATTCTATGCTTATGGTAAGTACCCGTATGTACTTCTGTATTTAATCTCTGAACTACGTCAGATGTTCTCTGTCCTTACAAATATCACTAGCAGCACAAGAACAAATCGTAAATTTACAACATAGCTTTCGTTGGTTAATATTTATTTACTTACTTACTTATTTAATTATTTAATTATTTGTTAGTTTCTAACTTTGTTTCTGTCTTTGTTTATTACATTATTGTTATTGTTCTTATCTTTTTTCCTTTCTCCTTTTTTTTAACGAAGCGGCAAAATTATATTATACTTATTATTTTTTAAATATCGATTGTCTATTTCATATTTATAATGCTATTTTCAGGGATTTAAACATGTACAAGAAAGAAGTAGAATGCTTGGCAGTTCGAATTTTACAAATAGTACACAAACTTACCAAAGTTTTGATAATTCAGTATTAAATGCATTTTAAAAAATAGAAAAACTGTGAATGTTATATTTAATGATGAAAATACAACAGCTGGTGAAGATTTAAGAGAAATCACTGATTCACTGTTATATTTTATTTCAGAAGTATATCTCACTTTGATAAATTTGATGTTAATGACGTCTTCGAAACGAGTGGGTGGTATTACCAAGATGATCTTCCAGAACAGGAAAAATTTAACAGGAAAGCCACAGCAGATACAATACAAGATTTAGAAGAGAAACCACTTGATTTGAAAGTTAAACTAGATCTAAAACAGGTAGCAAGGAAAAAACAACTTGATGTCAAAATGAAAAGAGTTCCGTCTCAAAAACAGCAGAAACAGCTTGATGTGATGAGGAAAGCTTATCCAGTAAAAGATGCACAGAAGAAAAAACTTGGCCTGAAAGTTACAGCAGATCGAGCACAAATTTCACAGCAAGAACATCTACATGTAAAAGTGAAAGCAAATCCACCTCAAGGTTCACAGCAGAAACAACTTGATGTCAAAGTGAAAGCAGATCCAGCTCAACTTTCACAGCATAAACAACTTGATGTTAAAGTGAAAGTACATCCAGTACAAGTTTCACAGCAGAAACAACTTGATGTGAATGACAGCCTTGAAATAATGAATTACAACAATGAAATAGAAGGTCTGCTCTGTGAGAAATGTGTATGGAGTCAGTGTGTAATACATTCAAATACACACAAACAAAGATACCTGCCTTACCAGTGGCAGATGGAGATTTGTGACAAATGGGTCAACTTTGACATAGTGGAGAACGAGATGATCGAGCAGTGTTTTTGTAGTCTGAAGTCAGATACAGGAAATATAGAGGTGAGTTAAAAACAACCAGAAACGATAAATGAAATTTCATTTATATGGAATAGAGTGTAAGTTTTAATAAGACTGACATATACGAATGGAGTTTTGCTTTTGTTTCAGAGTACATCCTTGAGAAGCTATTGGCCACAAGTTCAGTCCTCCTTGGATCCTGATCTAACCAATGTCCTAAGCTTTTCTCTTTTTGAAAACGTATGTATGAAAAATAATTTGGAAAATAATAGTTTATTATGACATCTAAGAAGATTTCCTCTCTTGTTTTAAGTATACTCTTTTACTATTTTATTACTTATTAGTACACAACAAAATGTAAACATGTTATTTGTTAATCGTATTGTAATGGTACTATTATTTTCTGTGCCACTAATTGAAATTTGCTATATCTATGTCTATAATCTATACTCATATATATAGACAGATATACACTCATATTTTTCAGTTTTCAAAGAATTTCACTATTGCATTTGCCAGTAACTTCATTCCAGTTGTTGTTGATTTTCACTTAATGAGAGTTTTAGTTTGTTTGGGACTGGGAGTGGTTGATGTCAAAGTTCAGCGTCTCTCAACAGCATCGTATGTCACTGGACAAGAAGACAACTTCACACAGCTCACACAGTGGTGTTGGTATTTTGAGGCAGACTCTGGAAATTGGTTGCCTTATGAGCCAGTGAATATTCAATTTATTTTATTGTTGAACTGCTTTCTTCTTAAACATCTTATTTCTTTTATTTTATTTTTTACTTGTTCTATTTATTTATTTATTTATTTCCTTACTTTAAAAAAAAAAAAAAACCTCCAAAACCCAACATTATACGTAACATAAATATCTAATATTTAAAGAAATGAAAATTTATAAAACCACAATTTAAAAAAAGTAAGAAGAAAGAAAGAAAGAGATGTTTAAAATGTTTATGTCAATACCTATAGCATTGTGTTTCTAATATATTAACAGTTATCAAATAAAATAATCTGTTGTATCACATATCTCGTTCATACATAGTCAATGAACTACACATCATGACACACACCTGAAATTACATTACGTAAAACATATATCATATGATATATCACATTACATGTTCTATAATATTATATAAAACAGCATATTGTGTTTATTTTAGGAAAGTCTGCAATATACTCTTGAACTCAAGTACTTGGCTGGGCAACCATTTTACAACTTTGAAACAGACAAATGTCAGTATGAAATAAATTTTAGGGAGATGACCCAAACAAATTTGAATACATTAAAACAAAGACGACTGTTGAGGAGACCTGCATTTGTTTCCAGTGATGATGTACAGAGACAAAAAAAAGTGTAAATAGAAAAACAGTGTACAAGAACGATAACTTTCGATTGAGATATTTTGCACCTCATTTTCACTTATTTTAAATATGTTTTCTCTCTCTTAACGTTTTAAAACCTTGTCTGTCGTTATCGAATATCTTAATATCCTACTTCATGGTTTTTTAAAAACTGTTTGCTCTCTCTCTCTCTCTCTCTCTCTCTCTCTCTCTCTCTCTCTCTCTCTCTCTCTCTCTCTCTCTCTCTCTCTCTCTCTCTCTCTCTCTCTCTCTCTCTCTCTCTCTCTCTCTCTCTCTATTTACTTATTTTTATTATAATGCAGAGTTCATCGATGTCTTTCGTTCAAGAAGTTTCCACGTTCACCAACTCTCCCAGACAACTGGTGGCCTCTAGACTGTTACCAACCAGTAGAATTGGTGAAAGTAAAACTTGATGACTTGACCGAAGACGAGGAGGTGAAAACTGTGATGAAATTATTTTTCTCTACAATGAACAAATCGGAAGTCAAACTGAAATCTTTGTTTCGCATTCAGAACCTACCCATGTGGGAAAGGTACTGTAGGTAAGAGTCCACAATTTATGACGCTGTTTACATACAATTAAATAGCCTAAATACATTATGTATACTTCAAGATATGTTTAATTTATTTATTTATCATCGTCATTATCAACACATTTTTGTATCCAATCTTAGTTCATAAATAATTTATTATATATGATTTGTACTGCCTCAGATACAGGTCTTTAATCAGTATGTACTCATTAAATAAATAATCAGTGATAGACATTAATTAGTAAGTTTTCATTAAATAATAAATCAGTGATAGATATTTAATCTATATGTACTGATTAAATAAATAATTAGTGATCGATGTTTAATCAGTATGTACTCATTAAATAAATAATCAATGATCGATATTTGATTAATATTTTCTAATGCTAATTAAATAAATGATATATTTCCAATTGTAAAAGGAAGATATATGATATATTTCAGTAGTGTTGGAAACAAACTACCGACTTTCAGCAGCCATCTGTAGTTTTATGAAAGAAATAGTTGATCTCCAAATAGTTGAGAAGTAAGCAATAATATTTGTAAATATTATGAATCTTTCGAGACCAAATGTAGTTTTCTCTTTTGCAGTATGAGAAATGCAATGTCGATGAAGAAGGATGATGAAGGAGATATTAACGATAGAATTCTCTTTCATGGAACCAGTGATGACGTCAGTGTCATACGTGGAATCTGCCACAACAACATCGATTTCAGACTGAACGGCAAACATGGAACATCGTACGGAAAGGGGGCTTATTTTGCCCGGGATGCCAAATACAGCCACAGCTACACCACAGGATCACATTGTTTCATGTTCATTTCAAAGGTTCTTGTAGGACAGTATGCAAAAGGTGAAAGTTCCTACTGCCGGCCTCCTCCTAGGAAAGGACATGTTCTTTATGATTCTTGTGTCAATGATGTAAATAATCCATCAATTTTTGTAATCTTTGACACTTCTCAGAGTTACCCAGTGTTTCTACTTGAATATTCTGTGGAGACCAGATCAGAATTGCCTTCATCAAGCTCCTCAGTACCTGTTTCACAGGCGATTACTCCTACCAGAAATTCTCAAATGCACACTTCAGTTAGCAGTACAACCAATATTTCCAACACAACACCAGTATTTCACAGTTCTACTTCTACAGCCAATACTTCTAACACAACACCAAAAATTCACACTTCTACTTCTACATTAAATACTTCCAACACAACACCAATATTTCACAGTTCTACTTCTACAGCCAATACTTCAAACACAACACCAATATTTCACAGTTCAACCTCTACATCCAATACTTCCAACACAACACCAAGATTTTACAGTTCTACTTCTACAGTAAGTACTTCCAACACAACACCAAGATTTCACAGTTCCACTTTTACAGCCAATACTTCCAATACAATACGAAGACTTTACAGTTCCACTTACACAGCCAATACTTCGAATAGAAGACGAAGACTTTACAGTTCTACTTCTACCGCCAATACTTGTAAAGCAACACAAGGATTTTACAGTTCTACTTTTACAGGATACTTATAACACAACACAGTTCTGCAGTAAATACTTCCAACACAACACCAAATTCAAATTCTACAGTAAATACTTCCAACACAACACCAAATTCAACTTCTACAGTAAATACTTCCAACACATCACCAAGTTCAACTTCCACAGATACTGCTAACGCATCATACCTATGTGCGATTCTGTGACATTTTGAAACACATTTATATCTCTTGGAATTATACTTTTTATTTATTTTTTGTTTTTGTTTTATACTTTAATTTTCTCTTAAATAATCTTGTTTTACTTGCCTTTCTGTATGCAGTGTACATTTTTATTAATAATTTCTTTGCGGTTTCGTTATTTAGGGCAAGGACATCTTAACACACGTGAACACTGGAAACTTGCCCAGGGGTCACATTAGTATGTTGTGACTTACAGTCAATAAATAAATATAAAGCTATACTATACCATATACTATACTATACTATACTATACTATACTATACTATACTATAATATAATATAATATAATATAATATAATATAATATAATATAATATAATATACTTTTATATAACGTAATATAATATATTATGCTGTGAAGATTTGTTATCGGAAAATGCATATTTAGCCTGTGTTTCACTAAAGATAATAAACATTATTAAAGTTCAGTTTTATGATAACAAGTGGACATTGTGTTTGTATGCAGCCCAACGAACTGCTTGTTCCAGAGGGCTGTAATTCAGTTAAGATGGCCTTGTTTATTTTGTTAGTTGCTGGGAAGAGTTTGTTTGATTTCGTGCAACCAAAATAAAAAAAATAATAATACAAAAAAATAAAAGTTATTTTATATTTCATATTTCATATTTCATATGCACATTTCAATGTATCTATTCTCAAACTGATCAGTTGTTGACTACCGCTTCTGCTAACTCCACAAGTGCAGGATGTGTGGTTTGAAGCCATGGATAACGGACCTGATGTTCCACAGGCAGAGACATTAAATGAGTATGTGCTTTCTACATGGGTACACGATGGTGCCAGATTTCCTTTGTTTTTGTGAAATCATCATCTGACCACTGACCCCAGAACAAAACATGATGTGGAGATTTTTCATTCCAGAATCAACTTCACCATCCGAATATATACAGATTTGTAGAATTGATAAAAGGAATAGAAACATCAGAACCTGCTAAATTGAGGCAGACAAACTATGGATCTGCCCCACCATGAAGGGAGTTTATAAACAGACAGAACATAGATCAGTGAGACTGAAACCACAGCTAATCCTTGGCCGGGAGATTATGGTCTGCTCCACTAAACACGGGTATACGATGCAGTAATAATCACATTATAATTTCCTGATCTAATCTTAACACTTGATCGCAACTAACATGAAAACTGTTCAAATGTACAGTTGTATCAGGATAGCACAGACACTTTCATGTTTATGCGATTGAGTAATGTTAAAAAAAATATATATATATATACACACACAGATCAATTTGAAATGTATTCCGAATTCATGTGGCAAGTGTACTTTAGTGCATCAGGCAAATACGTTCAGGATAAAGAGTAGTAAGTGTTGCAAAGTCGGTTGTCCATCTACTATTAATACATCGAGAGATTTAGTTACGAGCTACCGAAATCTTCACAAATATGATCGAACAGATGTAATAAAATGAATAAATGTTATGAATAACTATAATTTTATCTATGTCAATGTTATGAATGTCCAATTATTTATAGATGTAATAAAGTGAACAAATGTTATGAATCACTATACTTTTAACTATGCAGTAAAATAAACGATGAAGTAATTTAACGATTTGTTCAGGTTATTTATTGAAACAGACTATTCCATAATCGCTTATTGTACTAGAGGTTAGCGCGCACCAGCAATTTCCATGTAAGAACAATAGCGATCTGTATTCGGAGGCACCCCGCATTGTTCAAGGTAAACGGCTTGTTATTAGTAATGCGCTCAACCTTGTCTTGTATTGTTTAATGCGTCCGCGTTATGGGACCTCAGTCTTTGGGAGGTCACCCACAGATTCACGAGTCAGTATGACACAAAGAATTACACTACACAGGTGTGTGCGTCAGTAGTATATACAAATAATTATATTACATGGGTGTTTAGGTCAGTAGGCTATATAAGTGAATACATTACAGGGTACAACGGTCAGTACGATTTACAACGGATTATATTACAGTGGTATATGGGTCGGTAGGGTTGACAAAGATTTACATTACAGCGTTGAAGATCTGAGCATATTTCTCAAAAACAATATTACAATGAGGCAAAATACATTAAAGGAACAAGTTACATCAAACTGTGTTACAGATGTGTATGGTTATCTTTTCATTACATTTTGAAGTTCATTGTTACGTGAGATTTTTATTATAAGGCAATGTATAATTAATTATATTACTGACGTTAAATGGATTATATGTGCACACACACACACACACACACACACACACACACACACACACACACACACACCAACAATTATTGATAACTGAACACTTCTTTTTTCTTCTTTCGTACAATGATCATGTAGGCAACAGGATTGTTGGTAAATTTAAACTCACTGACTATTCAGTTATTTTATATATTTAAATATCAGTCACTATCTTGCTTATTCACACTGATACACTGAAGGAACGGAAAACAATTTAATTTACAAATTTCATTTCCTTTGTTACTTTTCCTCATATAAATGATTACTGCTTGACAGTCACATAATAAAAAAAAGTTAGTTGGGCATAATTACATGCAACCTATATATGAAAATGAATATTACTCGTTGTCATTCAAAAAGAGTTATGTGAAAGATGTTCATGCTTAAGAAAAGAAAAACAATGTTTTTATTTGTATTTAATATTTATCTTATTACTACTCTTTTATGTCTATACTCTTTTACCACTGCATTAAATCAAATGTTATTATAATTTTTATGATATAAAAAAACCTGTAACTTAACTGATCTAAAGGTTCATATATATCGATAAACAAACCTATTAGAAAGAAACATACATAGATACGGACAGACAAACAGATAGATCACAGGTTGAAATATTTGGTTGTTATTATTTGTATTAGTATTATTTTATTAGTACTAGTAATAAACAAGTCAATTAAATAGTATCTTTTATGCATTCATATTAACATATTGTATTATCTTGATTACTCATAAACAATAAAGAAAATTTACCGAATTGTTATATATTTCTTATGAAGTTTAATGTTTAAGTCTTGTGTAATTTCCACACACAATAAATACTACCTGTAAGATATATAAATAGTTAACTACAAAATGCTTATTTACCGTTCTAGATATTTCATACGAAAATTGATTAATAAACACTGTTTCATCTAACCAATTTGTTTCTTTAAAAGAAGCATAAACAACCAGAAACAGTAACTTGAAAAGTGTAATGACCCAGTTCAAAGAAATTAGATAAAGAGATTTTCAGAGAGAAAGAAAACAAAACTAAATCACACACACTTTACAGCTTTAGTATAGTTATTTCAGAAATGCTAAATAACAAGGTTTGAAACTATAAACATTTCATTTTTTAAATGTGATCTATGGCTACAGTATCATGGACAGTTTCAAGTCACAACATACATGTACAGGGGAAAAGACCGCGTGCGTGCGTATGTGTATGTGTCTGTGTCTGTGTGTGTGTGTGTGTGTGTGTGTGTGTGTGTGTGTGTGTGTTTCTAAGGTGGAGGCATACATGCGTATGTATGTATGTATGTATGATTCTTTCTTTTTCGTTTACAAATGCATGAAGATAAATGAGGAGCTTCGTTCTAAATCAAATATAATATAATATCTGAAGTTTAACAATCATCATTTTACATTAAATTAACACCGTTATAACATAATGTTAATGAGAGGACACTGAATATTACTAAACTGCTGATTAGCAACAAGAGTGTTTTATGTGAACCTTCTCAGAGACAGTACACGACATACCAGAACATTTTATAAACTCTGATTAGTATAATTCCGTAATCATGCAAACTATTCTGTTACCAGTGAGAAAACATTTGCCACATTTTTTTTTTCTTCTATTTATGAAAATTGCTAAATAATTTAGGATCTGAAATCTACATTATTTTTTTTTGTTATTATTATTATTTTGTTTTTATTATTATTATTTCAATACTAAATATATTCTACGCTTACCGGATATCAGACATTATTACAAAAGAGTCACAAAAATATAGTCTACACTTTGCGTACATTTTGGATCAGTCTCACCTAATGACTGACTTCTGATCCTCATGTTATCAATATCGAGAGATTTGAACACCTGGTGCTGATACGATTTGGGATCGGAGACCATCTTCAAAAACAGATTTCTCCGCAGCCGTGCTCTTTGTAGATTGCATCTCTGATTGTCGAACTCGGGGAAAACCTAGTCTTCAGAATCACTCAAACTCTCTTCAACAACTTCCTTCTCAGGTTGTCGGTTGCCTTCGCATCCGTGTAAAAATAGCTCTGACGTCATCTCCACTATGACGTCCCAAGCATAGGTGATATCTTTGTCGCAGGCTCTTTCCGCGCAAATAGCGAAGCGAATGACGAAGTGTTCGTTGATTAAAGCTGGTACCACGTGCATCTTCCGGGAACCATTGATCATGCGCAATAGCTTCTGAGTTAAAGAGTTGGGCCCCTTGAAAAGAAATGATTGTTTCGGGTAATTGCAAGACTGTTTTAAATAAGTTATACATAAATATATTTGTTTTCAGGTTTATATTTCCTTTCCTCATATTTTTTTCATTTTTTCATTTACTTATTTGCATTACTGTAATCACTGAAGCAGTTACTATTCAGTTATTTATTTATTTATTTATTTATTTATTATGTTTACTATTCTATTAATGTTTTTATTTTTATTATGTGTATTTTATATTTGTTGCTCTATAAATAAATTCACATCTTATGCTAGCGAACATTAATTCTAATTTAAATCTGACCTTAAGACGGAAACAAACGAGACCCATGGTAACTTCTCCGAGTATTTCAAACCGATCATCTTTTTCTACCAGACTTTCAAACAGCTTCGCCAGACGAACATGCTGAATAATAACTTATATAAATATATACTGCTAACAAGATAATAATTAGCTGACAGAAAACACATTGTCTGTGTCACACAATAATAATATAATACATGGATATTTTTATGATGTTTATTTGATATTGTGAAGATGGTCAATGTTGGTCTTTAACACAAAATATTAATATTTCAAAGAAGGCTTCGTGAAAAATAATAAGATAAAACACATGTAAATAAATTCAAATACCTGAAACTACCTTGTGTTCCTTGTAAGTACCTAATGTACAAGACACTTTATTGTACATATTAAAATATAAATCATATGTATTCGGCCGGAATTATTTAATTACATATTTGCTTTAAATGGAACCTACATGTCCCATTTGGTGCAGTAATATATAATTTAAAAAACAAGAGAACAAAAACAAAGTAATGGAATATATAAAAGAAAAAATAGCCTAGCGATATGATTTATTTTATTTAAAGTCGGTTGTCATTCTATTATAGAGAAACATTTAATATAATTTAACCGATTTATATGTTAATTTGTTTTATTAATCATAATGTTTCTTATTGTTGGTGTTATTACTTGTATCATCATCATTATTATTTGTTAATATTCTTTTATTAATAATTGTTAACTCATCAAGAACGAGAACTTTGCTATTTCACCAAATATGACTGTGAAACTTACCTCCCTGATACGATGCTGAAGCCCTTCAACGCCGTAGGTTCGTAAAACGAACCAAAGTTTCAGAGATCGAAACCGCCTGCCTAAAGGAATTCCCCAGTGCTGATAAATGAACAAATTATTAATCAATTAATTAACCAAAATACTCCGACATTTTTATTGTTTGATGTTACAAATGACCTTCCGACCCTAGACCAGATGTAAAGACCAGACATAGATATATACATGTACATTTTTTTTTCAACTTGCTGTAATGGAAAACAAAACAGGAAATGAAATGATCAAATGAGTAACAGCGCTTTTGTTAAATTGTATCAGTAAAAAAATGATAATGTTTCAATATAAATTAATTAATTAATATTTACTTACTCTGAAGTCAATTGCTTGGTCACCATGTTTATGTTGTAGATAGAGTGGATCAACAGTTAGAGCTCCCGATAATGTGTCCTGTTCTCTCACCCTGAAATAAATATATACATAGACAAACAGAGAGACAGATACATACGTATTTATAGATATATAAATAGAGACATAAACATGTATATGTATCTACATAGATAGACATAAAGATATACAAATATAGAGATAGACGTATGAATAAATAAAACACATATTGATAAGTAAATAAATAAATAAATAAATTATCAGACAGAAACACTGACAGACAGATAGATACATGTAAAAATTGTTGAATAAATAAATAAATATTAAATAAACACCCAAATAAGTAAGGAAATAGGGATAATGTAACCAGATATGTAAATTAATTTCTTATTTATATTTAATCCTTACCACATCAATGAACAGTCAAAATTTACTTGCAACCATTTATTTGTGCTGACATTCAGAGAGTTGGCATTCTACAAATTAAAACAAAAATATGAATGGAAACACTTTTATACCAAAACGGACTTTTTAATATGTCAACCTTTGACCTACATGTTTGTAAATAAGCTAATAAACCTGAAATGAATTTTTGTCCTTTATCACTGTAATATTTTTATACGTGAGAATCATTTTAGTGTATGTCAAAAATACTTCTCTTTCTTAAGCATTGTTGTTCTTAATGTTTTTGTCGTTATTGATATGTAAATATTATTATTATTATTATTATTATTATTATTATTATTATTATTATTATTATTATTATTATTATTATTATTATTATTATTATTATTATTATTTAATCTCAAATACCTCAACCCCTTTTAAAAGATGTTGAAATTCAGGACAGATGAAGGCGTTGCCGGCGTATGCAGCGTCGACGTGAAGCCAGACGTCCTCTTTGGCGCACACCTCACCAATTTCCTCCAGATTGTCGAATGAACAGCAAGCCGTCGTCCCCAACGTAGCACACACCTACAAAACAAAACTCAGACTACGAGGAGCAAAATAAACATGACGTAAACAAGTACAAAAGACGCAAACAAGCATACAAACAAACAAACAAACAGATACATAGATGATAGATAGAAAGATAGATAGATAGATAGATAGATAGAGAGATAGACAGACAGACATATAGATAGAAGGATGGATAGATGGATGGATGGATGAAAGGATGGAGAGATAGGTAGATCGTACAAAAATCTAAAAACAAACAAAGAAAAGCGCACTTAAACAGATAATAAACAAGGAAAGGGATACGCATATGTGGACATCTTTACACAGCATAAAACACACAAACGCACACCAAAAATACTTACGTAGAAAGGTATCAGTCCCAGTCGACGGTCTTCCTTCAAAAATATGTAGATAAAAATATTTAATATTAAACATAAAAAAGAAAGAAATAATACTAACTTATATCAGTTACATTTTTGATAGGATCTTTAGAATGGTTTACAAAAGAACAATTTAACATTAATACTATTAATGTAATTTGTACAAATATGTCTATATTTTTTTTTATTATTTTTTTTTTTTGCATTAATGATGTACAATATGTAAGTAATACTATAAAATACAAATATTTTACAAAATATTTACATCAGTGTTAAAGCAAAATGTTGACATAAATATAAAATGATATCTAAAAAAATTGTTTACAATGAAATTGTTGGACATATTGTACATTAAAAAATATATAAAAAAAATATTTATTAGTATTATGAAAACAATTTACGTTAATATGATGAATATTTTATATTGGTATTATAAATACATTCAACATTAATATTGTAAGTAATTTACACTAATCCTGCTAATAATATGCATATTTTAAACGTTATTTACAAACAAATAAAAACATAATAAAGTTTCAAAAAGCAAACCCTTCAGTACCATTAAAGCCATTGTTTTTAAACTCTGTTTACCTCTATTGCCCGTTCTAGAACGTGTCCCCGTAGTGAGAACTTCTCGTCAACATCTAGTTGTCTCATCTTGACAAAACCAATCATTGCAGCTTTCTCAACACACGAATGAGCCTGAAACGTGTCAAAGTGGATCCCGTAGTTTTCAGTACGAAACGTCTCAGTGAAAACAAACTGGTAAGTAAAAGTGTGGAACCCAAGAAAACAGATATCAAGATAGATCGATAGACGGACGAATGAACAAAATAGTCTGACTGATTAGGAGGCTCATATGGAGAGACTGACACTTATAAATTAATATACAGACAGAGAGATGGACGTACTGACAACGATACATAGATATATAGACAGAGATGGACGGACAGAGATAGAAAGACAAAAGTACAGAGGGATAGTTTTGAAAGACAGATAATACAGTAAGTAGATAAACTAAAAGATAATACAGTAAATAAACTAACAAACTGAACCATAAACGATACATAATGAAGGACAGATCACATACAATTAATACTGACTAGTTTTGACGAATAAGCTACGAGTCTCGATAACAACATTCCATCTTCGATGAAAGGGAGGCGACTCTTGAGTTTGCCGATAGCGGCATGTCTGGCGGCGAGTAAGGCTACAAGCACACACTCGCTAGCTGATCCCTGGATATTAAACATTAATTATTTTAATGTTTACTCTGGATTTTGTATATTAAATATGTATTTTTTTAGTGCTTACTGTAGATTTTGCAGAAAGAATTGATCATTAACTTGTTATGACTATTTCAAAACCTTGAACCGTTAAATTTTGACTGTCAAACATGATGATCAAAATATCATATTTAAACGTCTGCCTGAGATATGTAGTTATATCTCTCTCTCTCTCTCTCTATCTATATGGATGGATAGATAGATAGATAGATACACAGATACATAGATGCATAGAGATACATAGATATATATATATATATATATATATATATATATATATATATATATATATATATATATATAGGCTTAACGATATAAAAACAAAACACTCTTAATTTTCTGCGACGTCAAGTCAGACATTTTCTTCACTATCTAACAAAGACTTATTGATTATCCATTTGATTGATAAGTTAACAGGTAGATTTATTTTAAAACTAATAAGAATCTAAAGGACACGCCTATAGCATCTTTGTACCTGAATAACTCCGCCCCCTCTTCCTGATTCGTTCAAAAAGGTTTTGGGCAGGCCAATCAGTTTTCCTGAAGTGAAATATATATATATATATATATATATATATATATCTGTTACATTGTATCATATATATGAATGATATAGTATATATGAATTAATGAATTAATGAATTAATGAATTAATGAAAAAATGAATCCACTTACATAAAAACACATACAAACGTACACACATACGTACATGCATTCATATATACATACACATATATATATATATATATAATACAAACATGTACATAGATAAATATGTATGTTCGTATATAATACTACTGATATACTTACCTACCCAGTCCAGTGTAATTGTTTCAAGTTCTGTGCACGCTGGACTAGCAGCCTGGAGGAAAACGAAAATATTAAAACAAATAAAAACGTAAACATCAAACCTCATCAAATCAAAACATCTGATACTTGCAATGAAAAACAAGAAGAAAAAACATACTATGCAATCAAAAGCTCTGATACGTACCCATGAGAAACCTATGCAGCCAATGGCATCGGATAACATATCTCCAAGGATGGATGGATACGAATTACCCGCAGGAAAATACGCGTGGAAGTCTGGATGCTGCCAGTGAGTAATCTGAAATATAAAGCAATGTGAAATACAAACACAAAACACACACACACACACATATATATATATATATACATATATATATATATATACACACACACATGCACACATACACATATACTTATATAAATATACACGTGTATTATATTCATTGATATACATATACACACACAGACACATCACACATATACACACACATATAGACACTCAGACACATATAGATGCACAAAAATGTATCTCACCCCAGGCATTATTGCTCGTTCAACATCCTTCATTATTTCTTCGAAATCTTCGCCTTTGTTCGGAGCGTTTTTCGGAAGTAGTTCCCTTAAATATCCGGGTTCGACGTCCGGTGTAACCTTGTGCAGATGCAAGTTGTCCATGTAGTCCGCAATATAGTCCACAAGGATTTTGCCACGTTTTCTAAATTCTAACGATTCCATTGTTATCGAGCTTTGAAATAATAATACTAATAATAATAATAATAATAATAATAATAATAATAATAATAAAATAATAAATCGAATTTAAAGAAGAACAGAGAAATAAAGAAGATATGTGTAGAACATACCCTCAGATTATTAAACAAAATGAAAAAATTACTTACAATCAACAAATTCTAACCTGGATCCCTTTTAAAACTTCAAAACAATAAGTCTTGTAGACAAGGAGCAGACGAGTTTTATATCAGCTCACTTTTAAGGTGAAAGCGAAAAAAGAAATTAGGTTGAGATCACAACAAGACCAAGAAAACCCAGAAGTTGTTTTGCATATTTTGCAAAAGATGTTTAAAGTTAGATCATCAGTGCAGGAACTTCGAAATTTATTTTTTGATCGATCACAGAAGGAAGATGAATCACTGAGATGATTCTGTTACTGTCTAGAGTGTACAGAAAAAACGCAGTCTCATACTGTTTCCAGGAGAGAATTTGCCAGAACTGTTTCTGACTGTCCTGTATTTCAAGTGCCCGTCGTAGGTGTGCAAGTTGATTTTGTTAAATACTGGGTCAGTAGTAAACGAGGATTTCTTACACAATAACGTTGCTCCACTGTGTATACTGAGTTCCTTACAAAACAAGGATGGCTCTCGCTTCAGGCTGCCAGCGGACACGATATTTCCTTCAATGAATATATTAACTTGAACATCGAAGAACAAGGCAGTTTAGTTCCTGATAGAGGAATCTTTGCTGTGAACAGACACAAAAACGAATCCCACGTCTACGGAGGGAACAAGTAGCATGTATATTAGGGATGAATGTTATTAGCCAATGTGGAGAAGTGTTTGCTGAAGACCTTGGTAATGATGTCTTAAGGAAATTGACTAACAGGCCTCAACATCAGAGCTGGAGAACTAGTCTACAGACAGTCTAATAGACGAAAAGTGTCTTAGATTCAGTCTGAATAATCTGATGTATTTGCTAAAGATGGCCTTGATTTGGGCTTTTCGGACACAGTACAAAATCACATACGCACAGACATACTGAAGAATTTCATCCATTACGTATCAGGAAGTTCAAGAGCACATCAAGAAATATATAAAACAAGATGTAATTCGACCTAGCCAAAGCCCATATGCATCTCCTGTTGTTATAGTGAGAAAAATGGACAGCACAATTGGTTTGTGTATGGACTACAGGCTGCTGAAAACCACTGTATTGGATATGGCCAATGGATACAACCAGGTTGCAGTTCAGGATAAAGACAAGGACAACACAGTTTTCACGACTCCAATGAGTTTGTTTTGATACAGTCCAATACCTTTTGATTTACCAACAGCACCAGCCACATTTCAAACTCTCCTGAAACATTACTTCAGAGAGCTGACATTTTAGATGTTCCTGTACTTTCTGTATGGTACTGTTGTTTATGTAAATTTATTTGATGTGCACATACAGAGACAAACACAGGTATTATAATATTAAAACAGCATGGGTTCAAACTGAAACCAACCAAATTCTGTTTACTTATGAAAGAAATGAAATATCGAGGACATATGGTATCTAGAGATGGGGTAGCTACAGATCCAGACAAAATAAAAGCAGTTGCTGAATGGAAAATTCCAAAGACAGCAAAGGACTTCATGTTGTTTTTCGGGTTTACCAGTTACTATAGACGACATGTTAAAGGATGCTTACATATTGCAAGACCTTTGAATTCTTTGGCGAACAGGTTACGAGATAAGAAAAATCAATCATTGTTAAAGAGTGCTTGGCATGAGAGTTGTCAACAAGCTTTCGAAACATTAAAAAAAAAAGTTAACTTCAGCTCCAATCGGTGAACCTTTTATTCTGGAAACTGATGCATTTTTTCAAAGCCCTGGACGGGTAAAGTCAAAGGAGAAGAAGGGGCAAAGAAAATTAGCTGCTTATGCAAAGCCGCTTGTTAAGACCCACTGAGAAGAGCATGAATAATTACAGTTCCATGAAGTTAGAGGTCGTTGCTCTGAATTGGGTTGTGAGTGAACAGTTTAAAGAGTATCTTCTTGGACTTAAATTTACCTATATCCACAGAACAAACCACACAGTCTTTTTAGTATCGTAAAATTAGGAGCAGACGCGGGTGTCTTAGCTGGCACCATTTAATTTCGATGCGAAATATTGTTCAGCGCAGCACAATAAGAATGCCTATGGACTATACAGGAAGACATTTCAAGGAAAGACGTCTACTTAAATGGAAGCTGCTTTGACAGATACTGCTACTCATAAGGAAGTTCTACAAACAATCAGAAAAGTTTTCCAGAGTGATGGAAGAAAAGTCACTTAGGCAACTGTCATAGCTGAAGAGTTTAATGAAATTATGGAAGTTACAACAACATTTCACAGCTTATTGATTTTCTTGTATAGCTGAGGAACAGAAACCTCCAGGACAGGAAAAAGATTCAAGACCACTGAGAAGTTAAATGTTCACAGAGTCACTGAAATGCTGGATCACCATGGAAGGATATAAAAAGGTGCTTTTGATTGGGGTTGAACATCAGTCAGACAATGCCAGAAATAACCATCATCGAGTGAGGATGATGATCCAAATCAATTGTTGGCAAATAATATAACAGCACCATATCATGCACAAAACGTTCCGTAGGTCAGCGTACAACAAAACGTACAAATAGAAATCCATATAACATGAAAACGTGCAGGTCAAATATGAGAAATTTGTTCCATTTACATAATGATAATGTTTTGATCAGACTTAGTGTTACATTAACGCTACAGAAAATTAAAGACGTAAGCAGTGTTTTGAGTCACAAAAATACCTAATAACATGGAATTCCAACACGATAAGTATAATAGATTAAGGCAGCAGCAAGTCTAGCTGATCTGTCATTTATCCTCAAAGAGCCGACTGCTATGCTCATGACAATGACTGAAATGATATCTACTTCAAACACAAGTATTTTAGTTTTCTTTTTCTTTTTCTTTTTTTTTTTTTTTTTTTTTTTTTTTTTTTTTTTTTTTTTTTTTTTTTTTTTTTGTTTTTGTGTTTTTTGTTATGGTATTTGTAGATTATACTTTATAACATTATTTCTCTATGTTTAGACTTAAAGAACTTGGAACATTCCTCAAAGAGACGTCGGATATTAATGTATGGGAAACACTGTCACTGGGGCTGTCTTAACGAACAGTAATAATATGTTACTATTGGTCAGTGGTGTGGGATGTTATCTGTGTGACTGGGTTAAAAGAGAGTTCAAGAAAGAATAGAGAATATCTGGCAAGAGAGAAAGAAGTTTTGGCCAATTCTCTTCATTACAATTTGGAATTTATTATTAATAATGTTCTACTATAATTGTCTATCATGTAGAATCCTCAAGAGAAATTAAATATACAATCGAGATCCAACTTGTGCAGTTTTTGTGATAGGATGCATATGACGATGGCGATGATGATGGTAGTAGTAGTAGTAGTAGTAGTAGTAGTAGTAGTAGTAGTAGTAGTAGTAGTAGTAGCAGCAGTAGTAGTAGTAGTAGTAGTTGCTGTTCTTGTTGTTCTAGTAGAAGTAGTAGTAGTAGTAGTAGTAGTAGAATAGGAGAAGTGCTAAAACCGAAAAAAAATCATAATAATAATAACACTGATGATAACGACGACGACGATGATGATGATGAAGACGAAAAATAAGAAGAAATAAACAAGAAATATGAAAACAAAATTATCAACATAAAACCAGCAGCAATATCACGGCACGAATACATAATTACAAACATTTTGAAGTTAATCTTCAGTATTTTAATTTAATTATAAAGCTAAAATGCCAGTTATAGAAATATTAAGCTGTGTGCTGTGATTATTAGCTGCATATGATAATCTAGGAAAAATAGAATAAACAAAATACAATATTTTCATTATTTTACAGTACGTATTCCCCGATATATGGTGTATTTTTTGTGTATGTATAGGTATTTCTGTGTATATGCGTCTGTCTCTATCCATCTACCTACCTACCTGTCTGTCTGTGTGTCTGCCTGTCTATCTGCACGTACAACTGTCACACTATATGTTTGTACATATATATTATTTCATTACGTTATTGTCTCTTTCTCTTTCTGTATGTATATTCTCAATTTACTTGTAACTATAGCTATGTATATATGTATTTATTTGTGTATTATTATTTGTTTGATACATACGTAATACAATCTCTCTCTTTCTCTCTATATATATTCATCAAAAGTGTATGATAAAATACTAAATTATTCTGATTATTTTGTTATGTCTAACTGTTCAGTTACTTGTACTTGACAATAAACTAAATATGTTCAGTAAACACACTCCACTGCTCATCTACATAACGACAGCTGCGCGTACGCGTGGCTGTGTACTGAGATAGCGCAAATATGTTACAATGACGTCATAACATAGAAAGCAGTCATAACTTGAAAAAAGTGAAATATTTATATATAATTATTGTAGGTTTTTAACATATAGTGCTGTAAAATAATATAATATTCACCATCAACATACACATAATATGTATAACCATTCATTTAGAAAGAGATGCAAACATATCTATCCATCCATCCATACTTGCATGCATGCAAACATACAGACATACACGGATACTGAACAATTTATTTTATTATTTTTTTTTTCGTCTCGATAGCGGAACGGTAACATCATGCGCCTTCAGAGTACGGGCGAATGGGTGTCATGCGTTCAAGTTTCCTCAGCGGCATCTGACGGAGTTTGTGAGGTCGTGACCGGACTTTGTTTCCAGAGCCAGGGCGTTCCCGAATATTGTCTATGTGCAGAGTCTAATCAAATGTACATAAGACAGAGAATGAAATACATACCTGCATATATTCACATACAAATACAAATAATATGGAAATACATTGACACATTTATAAATATATAATTTTTGTCTAATTTAACACAGATGTTAACATTTCAAAGCTGCAATTATTGAAGACAAAATATAAATAGAATAATAAAAACTACTTACGATGTACGGAAGACTTTTGCTGGAAGCACAGATGGTGAACACACACATAAACATCAATCCGCTGTATTTCGAATGTGCCGTCTGATTCACTCTGATGTTTGCCACCGACGACGTCGACGGCAAACAAAACTGTCCAGCGTGATATTTGACGACGTTTCATGTGTTTCAGGAACAGCATGGTATCCAGATTGCATATGAAACAGATACACAGAGCGAAACACGTGAGAATAACAAAAAACACTGCACACCCGTCACCCAGTTTGTACGGAAGGAATCTGCAATGGTCTCCACTTGCAGGACTGTCGTTGGTGGCTCCTATAGATGGTAAGATCCCCGCTAGAATTGCGAGAAACCAAATCCCTAAGAGTACGAACTTGAGAACTTTGGTGGACCCGTACCACTTTTTGTCCTTGGGACACCTGAGCAGCGCCAGCCATGAAGACTAAGACACAAAAAAAAAAAAACACGTTAAAATTACACACCTCCTCTGTCCAGTCTACCTGCCCCAGGTAAATGACCGCAGGTACAGGTAAGAGTAGCACCGGGATTAAAGCCATCGTTACAAACAGCGACAGCAACCCTACGTCGACGCGTGGAAGAACGGCTTGTAGTGTGAGACGATGACGATGTCGAGGACATCCTAGGACTGGTCAAAGTTGACTCTTAACAAGATCCAGACAAAACTTTATTGGCAAAGCACTAGTTCCCACTTTGAAAAACTGTTTTTTTGTAAATAGAAACTGTTTCTTTTAAATTTTAAAATACAGTATAAAGAATTAGGTGTTTCATTTAAAAGCGGCCATGCTTTGTGGATGCGAGGAAAAGCGATCGATTGTGTGTTCACGTGCGCGCTGCGCATGCCTAGTAGCTATCAAAATATGTTAACATGCCGTTGATCGCAATAATTGTATTGGTCGTTAGCTTCGTTTATATTCAGCGAATTCTCTTTAATTACTTCTTAATTTGGCCTACTTTAAGCCAAATAAAAAATACTGTCATAAAGATATTTAGGTGACTAAAGATAATAATAATAATAATAATAATAATGATGATGATGATGATGATGATGATGATGATGATAATAATAATAATAATAAAAGCGACAACAACAATAAATTATAATACCAGGAACGACAACAAAGGTGATAATTGTTACTAATACCCAAAGCAATAATTGTTATTTGGTTGGTTTATAAGTAGACAATATAAATATATGTATACTAACATTTCACCTAGTTTGTTAGCTAACGTTGTTATGCACAGTATTTAAGTATATTTATTTGTTCGTAAAGATTATATCATAATAAATTATCCTCACGGTATTATATTCATACTTATGCTTATTCATTATATTTCATATCTGCACATTAATGAAAATTATTATTTCAGTACTTTGCTTTCGCATATTAAAATGTTATTATAATTATTGTTTCACATGGATGAAATGCTTGTCCCTTTCATAATTGAGACCAATATTGTCACTGAAGCGGAGATAATTGAATTTTCCTTAAACGACTTATCAGTCATTGAAAATCTTCAGCTTATTCCTAACTTGGTTTTATAATTATTAGTTTACATTGTCAAATTGATAATAGTTGGGATGTCACAATTATTCTACATACATTTTGTTTTAAATCAAATGTAATTTGTAATTACAAATATCATTTTACATTTTCATACTGATAATGTTAATTGTCACAGAATTCAGAAGGCGTAACAAATTTATCTTTCAAGACACCCGGCTGTTTATTTTTATGTCATGCAATTAAAATTCCGTAACCAGCTGTTACTTCAATCACATCCGCGCTTTTTATTTTTGCCGCCAATTTTTCAAATCCATGTTGTCGTTTTAAAAGGGCTCGCATTTGGTAATTAAGGAGAGAAGGAAAACGCCAACACAAGAGCTCAGTCAGGACGGGAACTAATGTTTTTGAATGACATGGTATTTACGAACCAGTGTGGTAAGCAACTGTCTATTCTTCTTTTCAAAACAGAAGATGTCGAATTTTCCTTAAATTTTTCTTCAGTGAATAGTAGTAGCCTCTCCATGGCCTCCATGTGAATCCTTCACCAAAGAGTTCATTGGTTCCGTTGAGGTACAAACCGTTCAGATTGGCACAGTGATATTTATTGTACACCAGCCTCTTTTAAATGTGATGGCGAATTTGCCATCGTTGTCCTTTCTAGAGAATCTCATTCCGTTGAATATAGCACGGTCTTGTATAGGGTTGATGAAAGCGTCACCTGAAAATGTAATTACTCTTACACTGATTCCACTCTTCATTAAATATAACATTCAAAAATCATTTAGTTTTTGTAGTTTTCTCTTAAATAAGCCGTTTCAGTGTTGTAGTTACATATATAAATATACTGTTGTATACTGATATAATTATATTTATTTATCTAAATATATTGCTTAATTTACTTACATAATGATATTGGTATTGTTCTACATATGTACATATATATAAAGAATAACTGAAATATAAAAGTGCACATGTAATTATATTGTTTTATTTATTTACATATTATTTTATTTTGCTTATAAAACTATTAGTTTCCTCTACATATCTAAATATATTTCTATTTATTATTTTAACTACACATATTGTTATATTCTTTTGTTTATTTATATAAATATAGTCTTTTATTTTCATCTATAAATATATTCTTTTGTAGTGATATGTAAATATAATTTAACTCCATTCATAATGATCTCTACACAGTCAGATTGAAGACTTTCTGAAATAATAATAATAGTAATTATCTCTACACAGTCAGAGTGAACACTTTCTGTGACAGCAGTGAAATTATATATCTCTACAGAGCTAGAGGGAACACTTTCTGTAGAAATAATAATAATATCTACACAATGACAGGGAACACTTAGTGTGACAATATTAACATTATATATTTCTACACAGTTAGACGAAACACTTTCTTTAACAAAAACATTAATTATTTCTAAACCGAATACATCATACCATGTGATTCTGTTTCTGCCTCGCTAACAAACGAAAGAGAATTCAAGTTTTCACTGTACAGAGAACACATGCCGTTGGCGTTGTTATAGATGAACCCTTTACAGCCGACGTAGCTGGAACATTTTGTGACGCAGTAGAGTTTACTGGACACGTTCAATTATTTTGAAGGATCTTCTGTAGGTTTCTTATCTTTGTACTGTGGTAACTTTCGAAAAGTCTTACGAGTCCCAAGCTCGGAAGTGGAAAAAAAGAAACAACGATTGTCAGAACTGCTAACACACCGAATATTATCCCGTGGATGATTTTCATTATCGATATTTTATAAATGGTATCAGTGCTGAAATTCACGTATATCTGCTCGGAATTAAATTAATCCACTTATATAAAGAGATTTTAATCGTTATTTCATAGAGCGAAATAAAGTATTAATTACTTCTACAAATGTTTCCAAGACACTAACTAGCAGTCTACAAAACTGACCTCTTCAAATTATACTGAGCGTTTGAAACAATCTTCTGTTTTCAGTCCACAGCATAAATATTTCATCCTTTGTCCATCTACTCGTCTCACTTGGGTGATTAAATTAATAATACACTAACCGTACATAGTTTTTTTTTTGATAAGTACTATCAATTTCCTGAGTTTAGCTTATAGAAGCCAAACAGAAAGGTAAATACCTTTATACTTATTAGTAAATTAGACGTCAGAGAAATGATTATTTGAAATGTGGTTTGTTTGTCTTTGAGAAATTAATATTTACGCTTGCTGAATAAGCAGAATATCTTGTATTTTGTCTTTCCTTCCTTTTGTTTTGTGGATCTCTCTCTCTCTCTCTCTCTCTCTCTCTCTCTCTCTCTCTCTCTCTCTCTCTCTCTCTCTCTCTCTCTCTCTCTCTCTCTCTCTCTCTGTTTGATTTCTTGTTTTTTTCTGTTTTGCTTCAGGGGTTAGTTTAGGGCGAAATGATTTTCTAATTTTGACTTTTTCTTGGTGTATCTTTGTGGGTTATTTGGTATTCTGAGGGGGTTCGTTCGTTATTTTGTTTATTTTTAATCTTACTGTATTTGTTCTTCTTTGTCTTCTTCTTCTACATAACGTTTGTGTATGTGCATTGTGTGGGATGAATTAAAAACAAAAATTCTTTTTTTTTTTCTTTTCCTGGATTTCAATAATCCCTCTGTCTGTCTATCCACCGATGTATCCATGGATCTACCACGTCATACTCACAGACTCATAAAAAAAAAAGTTCATTATTATTATTATTATTATTATTATTATTACCATCATTATTATTATTTATTTATGTAGAATGGCAATGCGCAGTCAGAAGAAAACTTAGCACAGTATTCATGGTCAAAATGCAAGTTAGGATACACAGAATATCATAGACATTTTCTAGCAAGGAATTGCACAATTAACATTAGTATGATAAATTTGTGTTCAAACGAAAGCTCATCTACATGATTTAAACAATTAGTTATTAAAACTATGTAAACACTGAGTGAAGCCCAACAACATATTAGTTCCAAAAGCGAGATATCCAAGTGAAGCGTGCATACAACCCATTCTTCAACTGACATCCTGCAATCTTCATCCTGTCTGTTTATAGATGCCATAAAATATGTTTTAACCTTCTGTTATATGACGTGAGAGTTCCGGCTGAAGATATTTATTTATTTTTAATTTTTTTAATTTGTTTTATTATTATTATTATTTTTTTTTATCACAATTATTTGTTATATATATATATATATATATACATACTCTCCGAAACAAGAAACACAGAATGGTTGATTTCTTAGATAACTGTTGTAAACTGACATATATACAAACTATGAATATAATGACATTTGGTGATTCAAACGTATAGCTTTTGTTAGAGTCGCCAAAAAGCAGGTAACACAAAATAAAGGCTATGATCGTGTTTATTAGCCAAAACGTCCCCGCATGCAAACCACGTTACAAGTGCATGTTCACGTGCGGCACATGAAACTTGAGGCTTGTATTCGAGCCAGACGGCCTGTAAGAAGAGTGGTTTTGACTCAACAACATCGTCGACAACGATGTCAGTGGTTTCAAGTGCACAGAGTCTGGCCTCAGTTACGATGGAGAACTGTCTGGTTTAGTGACGAGGCTCGATTTCTGCTTCATCGAGCTGTTGAAACATATCCAGTTTAGAGACGTCATGGTGAACATTTTGCTGCCAACTGCATACAGGAAGCGGACAGATTTGGCGGTGGTAGTGTGATGGTGTGGGCAGCAATCTCATACACTGGCAGGACCATCCTGGTTCACATCCAAGTCAACTTAACGACACAAAGATACCGATTATGAATAATGGTAACGCTGTATTCCAGCACGACAATGCGAGACCACATAGAGCCAGACTCACAACAGTGTACCTACACAACAATAACATTCAAGTCCTGCCCTGGCCCTCTAAATCTCCGGATTTGAACTCTGTAGAGCCATTTTGGGACGAGTTGGATAGACGACTGAGGCAGCATCAACCACAGCCACAGAATCGTGCTCAGTTGGCATTATTACTACATACACAGTGGGCTACCATTCCACAAGGTGTAATTCGTAATGTCATTACTGCCATGGGAAGAAGATGTCAGGCAGTTCTGAAATCCCATGGTAGGCACACAAGGTATTGATATTACATTGTTATAACCTTGAAGTTTAACCTTTTCAGTGTAATACCATCAATTTTAATAAATTGCGAAAGTGTGTGTAAAATGTGAACATTCTGCTGCTTCCTGTTGATCCATTAGATAAATATTCCCAATGTCAATAAAATCTACGTTTGCGTTTCGTTTTTGTTGGAGTATATATATATATACACTTTATGTCTGTGTATGTGTGTGTGTGTGTGTGTGGTATATATGTATGTAAGTATTAATATATATGTGTATGTGTGTGCGTGCGTGTGTGTCTGTACGCGTACATAAGTAGGTATTAATATGTAAGTCCATATATGTGTGTGTGTGTGTTTGTGTGTGTGTGTGTTTGTGTGTGTGTGTGTGTGTGTGTGTGTGTGTGTGTGTGTGTACGCGTGCGTAAGTAGGTATTAATATGTAAATCCATACTTACAAATTTACTGTTTTTTATCACTGTTAGAAATATCCTAAGGGATTAAATAAAAACAAATTGTTAACAATACATTATTATAAACAATGATTAAGACCTGACCGAACTGTATTCAAATAAATAATTTATCTTTCTTTACCTGTTTTGTTATTTTTAAAATTGACTACACTGATCAGTCTCTATATGATCATCCACTGAACTGAGTCACGTGGGATGAATTGAAATAACTTTCCCAGCTTTGATTTGTCTTCAAAGCGATCTCGTTATTTAAAATATTCATGTGTTTTTGTTTTTTTTCATATAAACTAGATATTTCGTTTAGAATCAGCCTGAAATATATATGTATGTATATAGACATATATAGGTGTGTGTGTGTGTGTGTGTGTGTGTGTGCATGTGTTTATTTATTATGTTTAGTAGTATTAGTAGTGGTAGTGATAGTAGTAGTAATAGTAGTAGTAGTAGTAGTCACATTAATATCATCATTGTTTGGTTACTATGAGGGTGGGGTCCAGACGGTATTTTGATCTGGGGCCCAAGAGCTAAGAAGGGTCCCACGTCTACCATGCGTATGCTTGTTTCATTCTGTTATTTCTGATTCTGAATTTTGAGAAAAATCTTTGCCTGTCTCGGGGCCCAAAAGGGGTCTCGTATAGCCTTGCAAAATTTCTCTTGGAGGCCCTGCTGTCAACCATCTCCATAATTTCAAACTCTGGCAGATGAAGGAATGGGTAAGCTAAGGTAATGTCAACTGAAAGTATAAAACAACAACATCCGACCACCATTCAAGTTTTCTCAGTTAAAACGTGGAGCAGTAAGAAAGTGAAAAGCTGGTTACTGAAAAACAATATTACAAGGTAATGTTCTTAGAAGCAGGAACTGGAGATTAGGTTTTCGAATTTATTTTTTGATGATAAGAACAAAGTACATAAATGTACTTAATGTAATTTCAATATATTGTTTTAATTTGTTAATAGAATCCACACTTTGCTAACAATAAATGTTTTAAGCTGGTATTATTCTGTTGTAAAAATATAGTCCAAGCACATTTTGTGTGGATCTAAATGATTATTGCAATGACTAACCTTTGTTAATAATAAATTATGATATCAGAATTATAATTCTATTCTTTACCAATATTATCGCATTTATTACTGACTGTGCAAAAAAAAAAAAAGAAGAAAAAAACGCTTTCTGGACTAAGGATATGACTACTTTTTAATGGTTTATTCAGTCTGTTATGTTTTATTTAGATATTTTAACAAAAAAGTGAAAGTATGTTAGAAGATTGATTAAGCAGACTGTGTAGTAATTTTACATTTCTATCATTCATTCTGAATAAAAGTTAATGCAGAGATTTGATCTGAGAACTTGTTAGATGAAAGATGTGGATTAATCATAATAGTACTGTTGAAATGTGAAATTTGGTGTGGGTGTGTGTGTTTCCTTTCTCACAATATTGTGCTCATATTTCAGTCATTTATTTCTGGGGTTTTTATACATTTTATTTTAGTGAAAGTCTTCACACTTTGTCAGAAAAGGAAGTGATATTTTTAAATAAGTAAAACGGCAGCTAAACACACTGAACCTTTTTTCAATAATTTAATATTAGTACAGTGAAAAGACATTTTTAGCTTCATCCTTGCAGAATGGTTCATGATTGATTGTAGTAAGTTAGGAAATTTCACAAAATATACAGTATCTCAGGGAAAAGCAAGAATGTTTTTTTTTTCTGCTTTTTCTTATTATTCTGTGACTAACTGTATTAGTCATTTTATTTTGTAATTGAAATATTATCTTTAATTCAGGCAGTTGAGTTTTCCTATCAGACTGAAGACTGAACTAAAACTGAAGTCTATAAACAGCATCAATGATATCACTAATCGTCTCAAAATTATTCAACAGCAAAGATGATTTTTCTGTCGCTTCTTTTTATATAATCTCTGTTTCTAACCTTATTTGAATTTATTTTCTGTCTTACTCTTGGTTTATTTGTTTCCATCCATTTAGTTTCTCTTGAGTGCTTTTCTTTATTGCCATCAGGGTTTTCCTGGGATTATTATTATTATCATTATTATTATTGTTATTATTATTATTATTATTATTATTATTATTATTATTATTATTATTATTATTATTATTATTATTATTATTATTATTATTATTATTAGTAGTAGTAGTTGTTATTGTTGTTGTTGTTGTTGTTATTATTATTTTATATAATTACTGTTATTATGGTTGTTATTTTGTTATTTTATTTTATTTGTTTTATTACTGTTATTTATAATGCATCACTACAGACTGTATGACAAAATTCATTAAAAAAAACCCACAAAAAAACCCTGCTGAAATGTAATGCATGTCAGCATCAAATCTCCTGCTAGAATCTGATTCATGTGATGATAAATCTTTAACATTTACAACTAGTTCACTTTTTTTTTTTTATTATTATTAATTTTTTTTTTCGTTTGTGTTTTGTGATGATAATTCGGTATTTCTTTATCAGTTTCTTGTCTGTATAAAAATGTTTGAATATTTAGGAATACACTTATTCGTTAGAATAGCTTTTTCTATAGCACAAACATATACACCACAGTTACTGCTATCAATCTGCCTGGAATGTCAGAGTAATTAATAAAAGACCACAATGAAGTTTTACATAATATATCTTATGTTCCAACATTAAATAGCTGGAAACATGAAAAATGACTTCATTGTTTTTACCTCCAAATGTATCACAGTAGTACAGTACGTTTTTTTTTAGATATATCTGTTTCAGTTATTACTCAGTGAGTGTTTCTTTCATTCAATGGAACAACAACGTATTCATAATCAAACCATCTTTTACATTTGCTTTCTGTTACCTGAAATGTCCATCTGGGTTGGTCACTATCACCGTTCACAAATATCTTCTGACCAAACCAACCACAATCTACCATGTGAATATGTTGATTCTTCAGTTGTTTTTGTAGTACAGACATGAATAAATTAATGTGGCTGCTATTCAGGCAGCTATCATGTAGAAGAATGTGGTTTACGACATCCGCATTTACAGTTATACCATCAATTTGTGTGCTAACAAAATATACCAATGATTGCATCGCTATTGGATTCTAATCAATGAAGCGCTGTCTGTGTCTCTCACTCTATTTTTTCGTATTAAAATGTAATATCTCTGATGATTCACTGTTCATTATACTCTGACGTCAAATGATAACAATGATCTGTATGTTTGTAAATCTGTTACGTTTATGTCATTTACAGGTTTCATTTCACAATTCTTAATTTCCAAACTATCAACTTCACAACAAACAAGAATCCACTGTCCATTCTTTTCTGCAACAGATGAATTAAGCCTGTATGATGGTCCATCAAGTTCTGGCAGTCTTCACGTCATGTAATCTTGTTTGGTTCGTTTCTTTGTTGTCTAACACTTCTACAGTCTGATACATTAACAGTTGAAGTCTTAAGTTTGTAAACACAAGAACAGTGTTTTTATAACATGTTCACTCTTTCTCTGAAAACTACTGAGACTTCACTCAAACCCAGGTCCTGTTTACTGTTGTTATTTGCTTTCATGATATGTTTAGTGACTTCACTCAAACCCAGGTCCTGTTAACCCATGATATGTTTAGTGACTTCACTCAAACCCAGGTCCTGTTAACTGTTGTTATTTGCTTTCATGATATGTTTAGTGACTTCACTCAAACCCAGGTCCTCTTTACTGTTGTTATTTGCTTTCATGATATGTTTAGTGACTTCACTCAAACCCAGGTCCTCTTTACTGTTGTTATTTGCTTTCATGATATGTTTAGTGACTTCACTCAAACCCAGGTACTGTTCACTGTTATGTCACGTTTTATACCTTTGAAACCACTGCTGAGGCACCAAGCATTAATAACATATTGAGTAAATAATGGCAGATGTTTATCTACTCTATGACAGAATAACATATAGCATGTATTATTAAAATTGTCAGTTGAAAAAGACAGATAATGATCATCACATGAAAGAAACTGACCACAATGTTCAATGATGCGGTATATTGACCTTGGTGACAGAAATCACCAGGGTTTCAAACTCTTCATCTGCTATTTAGTTTCTGCTTTTTCTGCATTTTTTCTCTGATCATTACTTTTTATGAACAAATTGGGAGGAACTTGAACGTAATTTGAATTTTTTCTGATATATTCACTCATCAAATAAAAATAAGAGTTGAAGGGAAAGAAACTAAAAGTTCTTTAATAAATATTGATTATGTGAGCATAGGCAGGTATTTTCTACTGTCTTTGATTTAAGAAAATTATCAAATAACTGTTGTACAGAACTGTAACCCATTGCATCAAGCTGGCACGTATGAAATGCCCATACTTATTTCCCCGGATCTTCACTGTAAACAAATATACTTACGTTATACAATCATATTACCTTAAGCTCTTTCAGTATATTGCTAATAATTTTAGTAAAAACTCCTAAGCATCTTGCTGACCATTAATATTTGATCCCATTCCATAAGCAACATTTAATACAACTTTGTGTAAAATATCATCTGATACCTCTTCGCAGTGTTTATTTTCATGTTTCAAATGTTGCCGTATTTGCAGTACACTTTCTTCTACTAATTGAACTCGTAATTTTACATAATTATCAGAATATACAGTTACAGGTTCACATTTATTTTCATAAATAATTAACCATGCAAATCACTTGCTACTAGGGCTTGCATCACTGCTTTAAGACAGCTGTCTGCTGAAAATTACCTTGTTTCTTAAAATTATCAGGTTGCTGTTTGGATTTGGCCCGCATTTCTAATATTGTTATATTTACTTTTTTACCAATTGGCTTCTTTATCGTCCTTAAATATTGTTTTCACTTTCATACAATCTACAGCTTCCAATTTTTGCACTGAAACGGTTTGGTTTTGCAATTTTTCTGAATAATCATCCAGTCTTTGTTGGGTTCTGCCTTGCAGTCCTATATATTTGAGAATTCTAAACCTATTTTCATTTGTACTAGTTGTTTTCATCTGCTCATGAATAAAAGTTTCACTACTGGGAATTTCTGATGCCTATGTTTCTGTCTGTGATATGTTTCTCAATAATGAAAAATATATATATATATTCATTATTATTTTCTTTTTCATAAAAAATGTGTAGCTTAACCGCTTTTACCTGGAAATGTAACAATTGATTATGCAATTATATACATTGTTATAAATAAAGTTTCATGCAATTAATATGTTACATGAAAATGAAGTGTATGGACTAAAAAGCAAAAATACTGTTTTTCTTTCGATTTTGCTGTATGGAAAAAGTTAAATAATGTTGATGATTTTGATGATTATGATGATATATTTAAAAAAAAAAATATTGAGATACTTTAGCAATGATAATATTAAAATTGTCGTAAAACGACCAGTTATATGTTTTTGTCATTTTTATTTTTATCCACAAAAATTGTCCAACACTTTACATTGAATACAGTCAATACTTGGGTGGACGACCGCGATATTTTCTGTGCTACTGTTTGGCATCAGCATTCCCACATACTCACACAAACCAAACATTACCTGGGATACTATAAACTAAAATGTACAAAGAACAGAAATATGTCCATGTAAAAAAATGCAAGAATATCGATGAATAATTTACTTATTACAGTGTATGAGGAAATTAACCTAATAAACTATGTCTGGTTTTTAGTTAAATCATTCCACAATTTGTACATTAGTAGAGTTACCAGACTCGCTGGTATGTAAAACTGCTACGGGGCGTCTAACGCAGTCGCATTCGACCCGTAATTAACACAGTCGTCACGTGACCAAATTAGAACCCCGCAACAGCCGTAACACTGCTCCCCCAAATTACCACTAACTATACATACAGACCTCCCTGTATCAGGTAGATAGCTACCCGCTTTGGCTCGGCAATAACGGTATTCTGGGAACAAGGTCATATATGAATTTATATTTAGTCAATGTTAAATCACTAGAAACACAACAACACAAGTATAGATTTAAAGAATAATAATAGTCATTCACAATAACAGTTATTTAGTGATTAAGCTTACAGCGCATCACGGCTGTTTACAAACAGTTTCATGCCACAAAATGACTCTCACCACATAAGTGAACATACGGGGGATATTAAATATGTTTATCCCTCAAGGAAAAATACCAAACCCTAAGATATATTTGAAAATGCAAGTATATGAAAATAGCCTACTACTTAGCAGGATGATCAGATGTCCCACTATTCTACCCGCTGTTTAAGAGATAATAATTACAATTTACTTTGAGTGGTCTGATTACAGATTACCAGCCATTCTCCAACTAGTGGATATACTACTTCAAACTTTATATAGTTAAATGATATTTGTTAGAAAACCACATCAAACTACCTTTCAGTTGCTCAAACAGAGCCTTAAAACTTATAGTTATCTGAGTCAGCTGGATCTGTGTAACTGTCCATCTGAGGGTTAGCCACATGTCTGTTCTGTACGGTGTAAAAACTGATTGCCCCAAACAAAACACGATCTCTGTTATTATTGCCTAGGAAGGACCATATAGCGGGTATTTTAACATAGATGCCCCAGAGTGATGCCAAGACTGGTTTGAACTTTAGCAGACACAGCTGCCAGGGGTATCCAAAACAACTGCTCACCATAGCTTATACAAGTTTTAAGAAAAATCTAACATCTATTACATATTAAACAGGAGACTGCTTTCTCCGTCACACTTAGCTTATATAAATCTTAAGGTTACATATTAAAGAGCAGACTGCTGTCTCCCTTACAAACACTATGTCACTAGTGGATGTCAGAGGAGTCACCATAACTCGTACAATGCATTGTGCTATTGCAGTGTGGTTTTCTTGAATACAGGAAATGTTGCTCATCTAATAAAGAAAACAAAAATAATTACAATTTATAAAACATATTTATTATGTTAATTGTTAACAGCATTACAATACACTCCGTATTATTAATTACCAATGTAATGAGATAATACAAAACTCTAAAAGAAACTAGTGAAACAATAAACTCTAAATTAATATATTTCAACAACTTTCAAATTTAGTATTTACTCATATAGCTAAGTTATATTGGTCACGCACACACACACAAACACACATTAATAACAATTATTATATTTCTCATTTGGTATTCAAACTAATAAAATCAAGGTTTACTTTTATGGATACTCTCACTTTTATTACACATCCATGTGTCATGGTCTCAAAGAAAGTCATGGTCAAATTAACTGGTAATCAGATGTCCTCTATCTGATATACAATAATGGATTAATCTTCCCAGCAAAGTTTAAACAAAGGAGTTTAATTACTGGTGATACTGCAACGTTAGTTAATTTCCCACGTCTCTAATCCCAATAAAAACAATAGCTTAATATAACCGCACTATCACGTGACTTGCATAACCAATCAGGCCAAGTATTTTGTTAATCTGATTTCCTGTTCCTGAAAGTGAAACCAGAAGCATCTTATGGAAATGAAAGTCGTGTCTCTTATCTCTGTGTGAAAATATATAATGTTTATTAGTATTAAAGTATTTTATCAATGTAAATTATTGCTAAAGATACGCGAGTATGCAACATCAAAATGATAAAAGGTAAAAAGAGAAAAAAATAAGAGTTAAAATATAAGTGGAGAAAGTGAACAGAAAATAAAGGTAAGCAGTAGCCAAGCTGGTCAAGAAGTCATCATACTGAGGATGTCAAATACACAAGCAGTGAGCTTAAATGTTCATCTGCACCATTTGATCAGTCAACAGCAATGCTATTAAATGTACCCGTGTTTTTATCATCTATGATGATCTAGATCGGTATCCCTTTGTATTTCTATAAAAGTAAAAATGATAACCTTTTCAAGTAACCTTATTTGCAAAACCCAAAACAAGATTTCCTAACAACTATATTATTTAATGCATGTTATTATTCTTCTTGTAACAACTTTGTAAAAGGTATTTTAGATTATTCTGGTTTAACATATCACAACTTTGATAATGTTAAATGATTACGTGAAACGATATCCAAAATATTACATGATCAACATCAACAATTATGGAAAAATCAAATTAAAACTTCTTCAAAGGATATTAATTACAACATTTTTAACAATGAACTGAAATTAGAAAACTATTTTACTTTGCTGTCTTAAAAAAATACCAATATCTTATGTAAATTTGGAACCGCGAATGCTAAACTTCCTATTGAAACCGCATGATGGTCTGATATTCTAATTAAAACCAGAAAATGTCATATTTGTAATCTTAACAAAATTTGAGATGAATATCACTATATATTTGAATGTAATGATCCTATATTATTAAATGCAAGAACAGATATATCAGATATACCAGATAAATATATATATATTAACTATATGAAAATTAGGATCTTTACTTTTGTGTACTAGAAGATATTTTCCTAAGCTTTTTTCTTTCTTTCTTTCTATTATTATTATTACTGTATATAAAGTTTTTATTTTTATATTAATAAAATTAAAAGTACTGTGACTATTACACTAATATTATTGGAAATGACTTAATTACACTTCAGCTGTAACTACTAGGTATGCAACAAATGGGATGTGTAACAAGTGATAGACAAACAACATTTGTCCATTTTCATGCATTAATTAAAGAAACAGTTAATTGATAAAAAAATGTAAGCTGAAGACTGAACTAAAGTTAGTTAATACACAAAATAAAGATAGTAAAAACATTCTATCATGCAAATTAAATAAGAAATAAAAAATCAGTGTAATTAAAAACATATACAAGTATTTGCTATTCAAATTCAATAAGCATCTTCTAATGATTAAATACAAAGAAGTAAAAGTAAATAAATATATTCCCAATTAATAATAATGATAATAATATAAATAAAAAGATAAATATATAAATATATATTTTTGAAAAAAGAAAAAAAGTATTTCTCTTCTTATTCAGTGTATGAAGATAAAATAAAGGTATGACAAATATTAATTGAATACAATAGCCAAGTATTATAAACAATATATATATCCCAAACAAAATAAATTGTATCAGTGTCTTAAAAACAATACATAAACTGACACATTTCACACACTTTATGTAACAGTGACATAACCAGCAAAGGTTAGCACATTAGACAATACTTTCTGTTTTGCATCACTGAAAAACAAACAAGTAAATTAAAAGTAAATCATTATAAAGCTGTAATAAAAATTATAATAATAACAATAATAATAATAATAACAATAATAAAAGTAATAATGGCAACAAACACAATAAAAATAAATCCTTATTAATAGAAAATAATTTCTGGAAGGAAACAATCATCAAGACAGGTAAAATAAATACAAGATATTTATACAAAACAGTCACTCAGTGTAAGTCCAATACATTCCTCAAAATTGTTTTTAAAAATAACTAATCACCAAAAATAAATAAATAAATAAATAAAATAAATAAATAAAATAAAAACAAAATCTTGTTTGATGCAACTTATTGACAAAGAAAATAGAGATAGTATTAAAATTGTATCTCAAATTAAATCAGTTTAAATCCACACTTACAGTTCAGTGTCAGCCAAAAATGTTTCTAATTGAAAATCACATTTATTTTATTAATTATTAACTATTTCACAATTATTAAATAAATATTCCTCCTTAAAACTTACATTTACTTTTGTATTCATTATTTTGTAATTATTAAAGCTATACATAAAAACTATCAGATGAATGAAGATTTACATTTGCTTTATCAATTTTGTTAGTATTTTCTGATAATTTAGTGAAATGTAAACATTATATGAATGTATCTTCTAATTAATAAGAGAAACATTTTGAATTACATTTTATTTTACCTCATAAATTAATATATTAAAACATGAATAAACATTTTGTAAAAAAAAAAATGTACATAAACTCCAAATGAAAATTCAAGTTTACTTACTACAAATATATTAAAATTTGGATTTAGTATTATAGAACTATTGTGTAAATAAGAAAACAAACAACAACAACACTTTTACACAACATTACTATACTACTTTTCTTAAGATAAACATAGTAAAATATTTGGTAATGCAGAATAATTTTGTAAACTAAAAAATATACATTAAATATTCTGCACTCTACTTTAAAACACAACTTTAATTTAACAGATATTTTCACACATAAAAAGTTTAATAGCAAATCATCATGAATAATATAACAAATCTGATTTAAAAACTGCCTGACTTTTCACTTTCTGAATAACCAGATCAAAATTAAAATCAGTATTACTGTTGTTTTATTATTGCTGGCCAACCAAATATTTCTTAACATTTTTACTCACTAAAATTAAAAATGAAGTGAAATTTTCATAAAGCCACAGGTATTATAATAGTTCATGTTATGCTGAAATACAATAGAGAATAAAAAATGTTGAAAGATGCACCAGCTATAAAATATGGTAACAGTATTTGTATAGAAACACAAACTGTACAATATATGAATACAATATTTGAACAGAAACAGCAGAGTGCACAGTACAGTAATGGAATATCTGAATAGAAACAATTTACAGAATCTAGATATACACCAGACTACACAGCAATATAGTTACACAAATTTACACTGTATTTAATTCTTCATCACAATCAATTAGTTCACAGATCTTATTTTGAAAATGAGGTCTGGCTCATGTATCAATAATTATACTTTTGAATTGAAAAATTAAATCTACACAGTATTTATCACAGCTAAATACATACACAACATTACACCAAAAATGTGCACAAATGAAGCAGCTCAAACTGAAACTACAATAGAAATCACTGTATTTCAGGATGGAGTATAACATTAAGACTTTGTACCATAGAAATTACAAACAAAATTTAGATTATTGTGTTTGTTATGAACATCAGTTTTATACAAAAGTATTATTTCTGCACAACTTCAAAATCTTCTCACTAGCTGGTCTTCCATTTAAAGTGATAGTCTGTGCACATAATGTACTAAATTGAAAATTTCAGTTTCATATCAAAATGTATTTATGTTACTACGTTTACCACCATGCTCCAATAAATAGGAAACAATTTCCCTTCTGTAACTCTTAGCTTTGTCAAGAGGAGTTTCACCTTGACCATTTTTAACATTTACATCAACACCTTTTTCAATCAGTGATGTCAATATTTCAAGATTTCCATGTTCAACTGCTAAGTGTAAAACAGAATTGTTATCATTGTCAATTAAATGAGGATCAGCTCCATGTTCCAGTAAAGTAAAGGCTACATTGTTCTTATAAGAGGACATAGCCGGATCTCGAAAAAACTCAAATCTGTTCCAATCCAGAAATGTAAAAAGAGGAGTTTCACCTTGACTGTTCTTAGCATTTACATCAACACCTTTATCAATCAGTGCTGTCACAATTTCTACATTTCCATATCGAGCTGCCAAGTGTAAAAGAGAATTGTTGTCATTGTCTGTTAAATTAGGATCAGCTCCATGTTCCAGTAAAACCAAAGATAGTTTTGGTATATAAGAGGACTCAGGTAGATCGTCAAGATAATCAGGTAAGTAGTATTTCAGAATCGTAAAAAGAGGAGTTTCACCTTTTCTGTTCTTAACATTTACATCACAACCTTTTTTCAATCAGTGCTGTCACAATTTCTACATTTCCATGTTCAGCTGCTAAGTGTAAAAGATCATTGTTGTCATTGTCTGTTAAATTAGGATCAGCTCCATGTTCCAGTAAAGTAAAGGCTACATTGTTCTTATAAGAGGACATAGCTGGATCTCGAAAAAAATAAAATATGTTCCAATTCAGAAATGTAAAAAGAGGAGTTTCACCTTGCCTGTTCTTAACATTTACATCAACACCTTTATCAATCAGTGCTGTCACAATTTCTACATTTCCATATCGAGCTGCCAAGTGTAAAAGAGAATTGTTGTCATTGTCTGTTAAATTAGGATCAGCTCCATGTTCCAGTAAAACCAAAGCTACGTTTGTCTTAGAGGACACAGGTGGAACTACTAAAAATTCGAATTTATTGTATTTCAGAAATGTAAAAAGAGGAGTTTCACCTTTTCTGTTCTTAACGTTTACATCAACACCTTTATCAATCAGTGCTGTCACAATTTCTACATTTCCATATCGAGCTGCTAAGTGTAAAAGAGAATTGTTGTCATTGTCTGTTAAATTAGGATCAGCTCCATGTTCCAGTAAAACCAAAGCTACGTTTGTCTTAGAGGACACAGGTGGATCTTCTAAAAAATCAAATTCATTGTATTTCAGAAATGTAAAAAGAGGAGTTTCACCTTTTCTGTTCTTAACATTTACATCAACACCTTTATCAATCAGTGCTGTCACAATTTCTACATTTCCATATCGAGCTGCTAAGTGTAAAAGAGAATTGTTGTCATTGTCTGTTAAATTAGGATCAGCTCCATGTTCCAGTAAAACCAAAGCTACGTTTGTATATAAGAGGACACAGGTGGATCTTCAAAAAAATGAAATTTATTGTATTTCAGAAATGTAAAAAGAGGAGTTTCACCTTTTCTGTTCTTAACATTTACATCAACACCTTTATCAATCAGTGCTGTCACAATTTCTACATTTCCATATCGAGCTGCTAAGTGTAAAAGAGAATTGTTGTCATTGTCTGTTAAATTAGGATCAGTTCCTCCTACGTTTGTTCCAGTAAAAACAAAGCTACATTTCATTGTAGTGAGGACACAGTCAGGAGTTTCAAAAAAAAAAGTTTTTCAATCATGTTGTAACAAATATTTCAGAAATGTAAAAAGAATTGTTTTTGTAATTATCTGTTAAATTAGGATCAGCTCCTTGTTTTTAAAACCAAAACATAGAGGACACAGGTGGATCTTGTAAAAAAAAATTAACAGAAATTAAAAAGAGGAGTTTCACCTTTTTTGTTCTTAACATTTACATCAACACCTTTTTCAATCAGTGCTTTAACAATTTCTACATTTCCATGTTCAGCTGCTAAGTGTAAAACAGAATTGTTATCATTGTCTGTTAAATTTGGATCAGCTCCATGTTCCAGTAAAACCAAAGCTATGTTTCTCTTAGAGCACACAGGTGAATCTTTATTGTATTTCAGAAATGTAAAAAGAGGAGTTTCACCTTTTCTGTTCTTAACATTTACATCAACACCTTTTTCAATCAGTGCTCTCACAACTTCTACATTTCCATGTTCAGCTGCTAAGTGTAAAAGAGAATTGTTATAACTGTCTGTTAAATTAGGATCAGCTCCATGTTCCAGTAAAACCAAAGGTATGGTTCTCTTAGAGGACACAGGTGGATTTTTAATAAAATGAAATGTATTATAGTTCAGAAATGTATTGTAGTTCAGAAATGTAAAAAGAGGAGTTTCACCTTTTCTGTTCTTAACATTTAGATCAACAATTTTTTCAATCAGTGCTGTCACAATTTCTACATTTCTATGTCCAGCTGCTAAGTGTAAAACAGAATTGTTATCATTGTCTGTTAAATTAGGATCAGCTCCTTGTTTTAGTAAATACCAAAATATTTTGTACTGGTGAAAATTAACAGCTGTAAAAAGAGGAGTTTCAATTTTTCTGTTCTTAACATTTACATCAGCACCTTTTTCAATCAGTGCTGTAACAATTTCTATATATCCATGCTTTGCTGCTAAGTGTATGACAGAACTGTTATCATTCTCTGTTAAATTAGGATCAGCTCCTTGTTTTAGTAAATACCATAATATTTTGTAGTGGTGAAAATTGACAGCTGTAAAAAGAGGAGTTTCACCTTTTCTGTTCTTAACATTTAGATTAACACCTTTTTCAATCAGTGCTGTCACAATTTCTATATATCCATGCTTTGCTGCTAAGTGTAAAACAGAACTGTTATCATTGTCTGTTAAATTAGGATCAGCTCGCTGTTTTAGTAAATACCAAAATATTTTGTACTGGTGAAAATTAACAGCTGTGAAAAGAGGAGTTTCACCTTCTCTGTTCTTAACATTTACATCAACACCTTTTTCAATCAGTGCTTTCACAATTTCTACATTTCCATGTTCAGATGCTAAGTGTAAAGCAGAATTGTTATCATTGTCTGTTAAATTTGGATCAGCTCCATGTTCCAGTAAAACCAAAGCTATGTTTGTCTTAGAGGACACAGGTGAATCTTTATTGTATTTCAGAAATGTAAAAAGAGGAGTTTCACCTTTTCTGTTCTTAACATTTACATCAACACCTTTTTCAATCAGTGCTTTCACAATTTCTACATTTCCATGTTCAGCTGCTAAGTGTAAAGGAGAATTGTTATCATTGTCTGTTAAATTTGGATCAGCTCCATGTCCCAGTAAAACCAATGCTGTGTTTGTCTTAGAGGACACAGGTGAATCTTTATTGTATTTCAGAAATGTAAAAAGAGGAGTTTCACCTTTTCTGTTCTTAACATTTACATCAACACCTTTTTCAATCAGTGCTGTCACAATTTCTACATTTCCATGTTCAGCTGCTAAGTGTAAAGCAGAATTGTTATCATTGTCTGTTAAATTTGGATCAGCTCCATGTTCCAGTAAAACCAAAGCTATGTTTGTCTTAGAGGACACAGGTGAATCTTTATTGTATTTCAGAAATGTAAAAACAGGAGTTTCACCTTTTCTGTTCTTAACATTTACATCAACACCTTTTTCAATCAGTGGTTTCACAATTTCTACATTTCCATGTTCAGCTGCTAAGTGTAAAGAAGAATTGTTATCATTGTCTGTTAAATTTGGATCAGCTCCATGTTCCAGTAAAACCAAAGCTATGTTTGTCTTAGAGGACACAGGTGAATCTTTATTGTATTTCAGAAATGTAAAAAGAGGAGTTTCACCTTTTCTGTTCTTAACATTTACATCAACACCTTTTTCAATCAGAGCTTTCACAATTTCTACATTTCCATGTTCAGCTGCTAAGTGTAAAGCAGAATTGTTATCATTGTCTGTTAAATTTGGATCAGCTCCATGTTCCAGTAAATACAAAATCATTTTGTAATGTTGATACATAAAAGCCAGTAAAAGAGGAGTTACACCTTGCATGTTCCTTATATTTACATCAACACCTTTATCAATCAGTGCTGTCACAGTTTCTACATTTCCATATTTAGCAGCTAAGTGTACAGCAGAATTGTTATCATGGTCTGTTAAATTAGGATCAGCTCCATCTTCGAGTAAAACCAAAGCTACATTTGTCTTAGAGGACACAGGTGCACCTTGTAAAAAACAAGATTTATTGTAGTTCAGAAATGTAAAAAGAGGAGTTTCACCTTTTCTGTTCTTAACATTTACATCAACACCTTTTTCAATCAGTGCTGTCACAATTTCTATATATCCATGCTTTGCTGCTAAGTGTAAGACAGAACTGTTATCATTGTCAGTTAAATTAGGATCAGCTCCTTGTTTTAGTAAATACCAAAATATTTTGTACTGGTGAAAATTAACAGCTGTAAAAAGAGGAGTTTCACCTTTTTTGTTCTTAACATTTACGTCAACACCTTTTTCAATCAGTGCTTTCACAATTTCTACATTTCCATGTTCAGCTGCTAAGTGTAAAGCAGAATTATTATCATTGTCTGTTAAATTTGGATCAGCTCCATGTTCCAGTAAAACCAAAGCTATGTTTCTCTTAGAGCACACAGGTGAATCTTTATTGTATTTCAGAAATGTAAAAAGAGGAGTTTCACCTTTTCTGTTCTTAACATTTACATCAACACCTTTTTCAATCAGTGCTTTCAGAATTTCTACATTTCCATGTTCAGCTGCTAAGTGTAAAGCAGAATTGTTATCATTGTCTGTTAAATTTGGATCAGCTCCATGTTCCAGTAAATACAAAATCATTTTGTAATGTTGATACATAAAAGCCAGTAAAAGAGGAGTTACACCTTGCATGTTCCTTATATTTACATCAACACCTTTATCAATCAGTGCTGTCACAGTTTCTACATTTCCATATTTAGCTGCTAAGTGTACAGCAGAATTGTTCTCATTGTCTGTTAAATTAGGATCAGCTCCTTGTTTTAGTAAATACCAAAATATTTTGTACTGGTGAAAATTAACAGCTGTGAAAAGAGGAGTTTCACCTGCTCTGTTCTTAACATTTACATCAACACCTTTTTCAATCAGTGCTTTCACAATTTCTACATTTCCATGTTCAGATGCTAAGTGTAAAGCAGAATTGTTATCATTGTCTGTTAAATTTGGATCAGCTCCATGTTGGAGTAAAACCAAAGCTACGTTTGTCTTAGAGGACACAGGTGGATTTTGTAAAAAACTAGATTTATTGTAGTTCAGAAATGTAAAAAGAGGAGTTTCACCTTTTCTGTTCTTAACATTTACATCAACACTTTTTTCAAACAGTGCTTTCATTATTTCTACTTTTCTATATTCAGCTGCTAAGTGTAAAGGAGAATTGTTATCCTTGTCTGTTAAATTTGGATCAGCTCCATGTTCCAGTAAAGCCATAGCTATCTTTGTGATAGAGGACACAGGTGGATCTTGAAAAAAAAAAAATGTATTGTATTTCAGAAATGTAAAAATAGGAGTTTCACCTATTCTGTTCTTAACATTTACATCAGCACCTTTTTCAATCAGTGCTGTAACAATTTCTATATATTCATGTTCAGCTGCTAAGTGTAAAGCAGAACCACTATAATTGTCTGTTAAATTAGGATCAGCTCCTTGGTTTAGTAAATATAAAGCTATTTTTGGCCTGTGACACATCAAAGATACATGAAGAGGAGTTTTCTGTTCAATGTTAATTGCATTTATTTCAGCACCCTTTTTTGTTACTTCTTTCACAACATCTATGCCAATTTTAGAGGCTATGTGCAATGCTGAATTCTTGTAGTAATCTGTTATATTCGTATCAGCACCATTTTTCAGTAACAACAAAGCTACTTCCTTTGTGTTTCTCAATGTGTTTGCAGCTTCATTAAGTGGAGTTTTTCGCTGACTGTTTACTGCATTGACATCAGCATTTCTCTTTATGAGTAATTTTATCATATCTAAGTCACCACGCTTAACTGAAATGTGGAGCGGTGTGTCTGAAGTCAAACATATGAAACTATTTTTGACCTCAAATAACAGTAGGAATCCAGTTACCTGTTGAAACAACGGAATCAATGTCTGATTAACAGCTACCTTCACATTAGGATCAGCTCCTTTATCAAGAAGACACTGAACAACACCTGCACTGTTAAACATCACTGCCACTTTCAGTACCTGACTTTTCTTCCAGTTCTCATTTGCATCATTACATCTCTGCTTCAAGAGAAAATTTACTGTATCAGTGACTCCCCATGCTGCTGCTGCTAAAAGTACTTTATCTCTGTTCTCATCATTTAAACAATCAGGTTTCAGTTTCACTATTTCTTTTATAACACCAGAATTACTCTGGCAAACAGCAATAATAGGAATGTCTTTAATTTTGTTTATTATATCAGTGGTAACCAGTTTTTTAAAAAGATGGCTTACATCAACAACTTCAGAAGTCTTTGACTTCCCAAAATCCCATTTTCTTGAATCAAGTCTTACTTGTCTATGGAACCTAACCAATAACAGTTTAATGGCTTTTTCCCAGATTTCACTGTTGTGTTTCTCATTTTTTATCATTTCAGCTAACAAACATGCAATCTGCATATTACCTGAACAAATAGAAACAAGTAAGAGATGTGAATAGTCTTTCAATTTCATCTCAGTTTTACACTGTAACAGTTCTTTGAGTATGGTAACACTGTCTGTTTCTGAAGATGCAGCTGCAGTCAATGTATCAAATGATGGAATAACACCTGATTTTAGCAAAATTCTGACAACATCTTCATCACCAAACAAACAAGAAATATTCAAAAGATCTTTTTTCAGATTTGTTGATTTCATTTTACATACATATTCAGTGAAAAATCTTGACAATGTTCTTAATCCCTTCACAATACATTCACTTTGAACAGAGGATGAAATTTCAAAATATGTTTCAGTATCCAAGTACGTGTAAAAAGAATGCTGTGAATAACTGTTAAATATTTCATCAAGATTGTCTACATTTACAGATGATATATACAAATGTTCATGTTTATGTAGTTGTTGATGCAGTATTTCAGACAATTTATCATTGAAGTATTTTTCCTCTATCAGATACTTGACAAACTCTTCATCTTTCAGTGATGGATGTGAAATAATGTCTTTGGCATTGCTTGATGCCAACAAGTTAGTAAATCTCCGAGCAAGAACATCAAAGCAGTTAGGTTTTACAATCGTTGTAATGTGACTTTTGTTAGACACTCCAGGCGTCACAACATATTCTAGCAACATGGGGACAGGACACATTTCTAGCAACTCTGCTGCTTTCTTTGGAAACTCTGATGAAAACATCAGAAACAATGAGTCAAACACTGACTGGTGAATAAATGTGTATTTATTGTCAGAACACTTCAAATAGGTATCTCACACTTCATCAGCTGTTTTCTTTATATCTGTGAGACCAGTGTTTTTCAGACTCAGACAGATTTGCTCTAGCAGTCTTATTAATTTCATTATGTGACTGTCAGAGTCATTTTCAAATGGGTCCAGTAAATCAATGCTGATACTGCCTTGTTGGAACAACATCAGCAGTAGAACCAGGTACTTTATCTGTGAACCAGGTAATTTATCATTTTTCAAATCTTCCAATTGTTGTCTGAGATATTCTACAGGTTTCACAAAAAACTCAACTCCTCTTTTCTGTGCATCACTTGAATTAACATAATACACACACACCTGAGGAAATTCTAATTCTGTACATGAACAGGACATGACAGTCTGTTTATCATATTCATCCATTCTAACATTCTTTTGTTCGAGATAATTGTTTATAATTTCTAGCTTCTCATCATAATTCAGACAACATACATCGTTCTGCAGGTCAAGGACATGATTTTCACTGAACAGATCAAATTCCTTTAGATTAGCTATAATTCCTGTAAATATTTGTTTTCTTAAAGTAATAATACATCTCACACTCCCATCTTTAACAAGACTCCGCACCTCTGGAAATAGCTGTTTCCAACACGACACAAAATCTAATACAAGATTAGTTTTACCAAATATGTCATCAATAAGAACAATACATGGTTTATCTTTAGATACAGGAATGCATTTGAAATCAGAGTGATGAGTCACGATGTAAGAGTCTATTTTTTCTACTTTCTCTATCTGTTTAACCATGTTCAGACCTAGAGTTGTCTTTCCTGAACCTGGACATCCTACTACAATCACAACACCATTCTTTTTCAAAAGTGATAGTTCTCTTTCTTCTGCTCTTGTTTCAACATAGACTCTCCAGTCAACTGAGTTTAACTGTGACCTGGTAGACTCTATATCACAACATCAAAAGAAATAATATATATTATTAACGTATTTCAAATATATTTTACTATATAAATACAGATAATATAATTTTTAACGAGTCATCAGATGTGAAGTTTTTAAAATAAATCAGCAGTTTTTTCGTCATAATTTTAGTTCATCAGAATTTAATTATCATACTATGATATCAGTTTTAAATGGTGTAAAAATAACAGTGATTATCTTCTTATAAATTAACATCTTTCAGAAGTAAAAAACAACATGAACAAATACCTTTCATATGGGATGTTCGTCCATCAGTCTTTGCTGAAATAATACAAAAATAAAAGAAACGAGTTTATATTACTGTTGATGAGTAGAAGATAATTATTAATGTGAACTGTACAGTTACTCTGTATTCCATTCATGGAACAGTCAACATATAACATTATTGTTATATCTTTGTGATTTATTTTTCTATCATTATTACTACTGGTATTAAAACTACTGCTGTTGTTTGTTCTCATTACCATTATTTAGTTATTTTTATTGTTAATTTATAATCATTATTATTATTCTTTTATACACACATATATGTACATTTACATACATATATACATACATACATATATATATGTGTGTGTGTATATATATACACACATATATATACATATATATATACACACAAATATATACACATATATATACACATATATATATATATATACACATATATATACACATACACATACATACACACACACACACACACACACACACACACACACACAAAAACATTACCATCTCAGTGTACATGTACTTCTTAATTCTATGATATAAAATTCCTGAATGTTTCGGCAAATTATTGATTAGGTATTCTATTGCAGTGCTACTTATGAATGTTTACAGTTTTTCTTAGCAAATGTGTTTGTGATGACATGGTGACATCAACATTAGAAACTGCTACAACATCAAAGTACATGCATGATACATTGGAAAGTATATTGTATGTGAATGCCAAATACATTCATATCTCAGAATTTGGACTCGTCTCCTTTAGCGAAAGTGGGTCACATGTGTGGATGTTGTTCATTGAACAGTGTCTGCGAAAAAAGCACTAATCGGTATTCTCTTATATATTAATCATGTACAGAAAAGAACACTTTCAGTTTTCAACTTACTAATTAACTTGTTTTCAGCTCCTATTTGAACATTTCCACAGTGATGTATGTTTACTGTTGGTTTTACAAGTTGTATTATTTGAGTATCTGTGAAACAGAGTAAATACATTTTTAAGGACAGAAGACAGTATTAATACAGTAAATTAAACGTATTATTGCATATAACAATATATCATTTAAAATATTTAGTAACTAATTATGTGCAGGTTCTATGAAATAAATATTACTTTAAAGTATTAAAATGTTTAACAGTAAATACAAGATTAATTATAAAGGTCATGATGAAGTAACAAAACAGTAACTAGAGTGTATTTTGCTTTACTGTTTTAATCTGTGAAACAAAACGGGCATAACAAACTATAAACTTAATTCATTATCAGTATAACTTTCAAAAGTGTCAGTTTACTAATGCCTAAGATGTAACTAAACAATACATTCAAACACTGTATTGATACAATTGTAATATGTACTTTTGTCAGTTTAGAATTTACCATCAATAAACAATACAATATACTGAAATATTCTATTATTACAAATATAAAAATAATGTTGATTCTTTATAATTTCGTATTAAAAAAGTAAACAGTACATTGAAATACTGTGTGTATTACCACGACTGCTTGACACAGGTAGTTGTAAATGATGTTCTATACGAGTGATGTCAAAGGAAGACTGAGATGTGATGCCAGAGAGAAATACACTTGTCACATTGTCTAAGAGAGACACAGCTGTCACAGTATCTACAGAAGAAATAGCTGTCACAGTCTCTACAGAAGACACAGCTGTCACAGTGGACGAAATAACTGATATGTTAGGAGAAACTTCTGAACTCTCATTTTTATCATCCATATTGGCTGAGCTGTAAAAAATAATATAATGATATTTTTTATATAGGAGGAAGAAATGAAATGTTTTATTTACTTATTTTATTTACTGTTACATGTTGTGAGACAAAAGATTTAGGAACAGTCAGACAACAAAAGAAGAAACCCGCTGCAGTCGCTTCTGTCTTATAAACAACAAGTGATGTTTTATTTATACCTACCCACAGACAGTATATACTATTTCATACATCAGGTTTTGAGCACTGCTAAAATGAAAACAACACAAGATTCCATCAGCAGGCATTGATCAAAATATCTACTACATCTTGCACACTTTACTACAGACCTACATCTAGTACCTTGTATTAATACTAGCACTGACTCATAGACTGTATTCTCAATTTGGTTCTATAAATAAATCCCTGGTACATTTTTTAAATTACAAGACTTAGATAAATATTATACATTTTTAAATAGAGCTGTTATTTGGAGGTACTCAGGAAAACACTATTTCAAAATACTGTTATCTAAAAGCAAAGTTCTAATTAATTAGTCTTACCTCACTTTGGATTTGTCCTTTTCCATCTTTTTAGGGGGTGGTGATGGGCTGACTGGGGCCGGTTCTGGCTCTGGGTTCCTGTGTTTCTCTGCTTTGTCGAGTAGACGTAGTCAAACTGAAACACACAGATTTACTAGTGCTATTCCAATTTTTTATAAACATTACAAATATACATGACAAAAATCAACAGAACAGATGTGAGAAATCACTGTAAATGATAAAACCAGTGCACTTTAACAAAAGTCCATGAAAATTACTACTTTCCCATTAAACTGATTAATTTATCGTTAATGATATCAACTTTCCATTTGGTGCATTTTTTCAAACTGAAAACACATACCAACATCAGTCTGCATACAGCAGGGCTGGTATTACCTATTCAGATTGCGATCTACTTTTAAAATTATCTGGTCAAAATGATCTACCTGTACTCAAAAATGCTAAATACTTTTATTTAAACAGGCATCGAAAAAAGTTGAAAACGCTCGTTCAGGTTACCGGGAGGTTACCACGTATCAATAATCTTTCAATGAATTGGTAATTTCTTTTCTGAAACATTTTGCGGAAAACATCGTGGCGATTCGTTCCGGAATTCTGTTGTTTTTATTGTTTTTTGTTTTGTTTTTTCACATATCATGTGAAAACAGGGAGCCTTCACGACTTGGCAAAAATGAAATGTAAGCAAAACAAATTCAGCTTCTGATAGTATGTAAGTAAATCGTAACGTTACATGTTCTAATTCCATTGGAAAATTATTTTAAAAACCCAGGAAAGAACAATATAAGAATCATTGCAAAACAGCATTGTGGTTGGATATGCAGGAGAGACCAAAATTTGAATACCAGTCCCTGATTGCCTTACTGAAGAAGAATGGGGTGCTGTTTTTAAGTGGCAAGGACAATGACAGAATGTGCCAACTTTATGTCAGTTGAACAAGATAGCACAGAAGCTTGCAAAACTAGAGAAGAAAAATAAATAATTTGTGTGAAGATTGTAGTGAGGGGCCACCCTGTTAAACTATTATTTAAATGTCAAAAAATGATTACTTTCGGTGGAGTAATTGCAGACAGTATCAAACATACTATAGATGATGATTTCCATGATTTGACATTACTGGTGAAAAATACACAAAATGACTTGTGTTTGTGCAGTTGGAAAACTGATTGGTGCTCTAACTGTAATGAAAACTGAAGGCAGAGAATGGTTGCTAATAATCCATTGCTCGGCACCAAATTGAACTGGCTGTCCAAGATGCATTCGCTGAAATTGGCGACTTTGCAAAAGTGGATGACATGGTTTTGAATCTGTTTACATTTTTCAAGAATAGTGGCAAATGTTGGAGAATATTGCTACTTGTTGCAGAATGCTTAGCGGTTCTAGTCCAACGTATACCAAACGCTCTGGTACACGATTTCAAATTCATAAATACAGGGCCATCAAATCTATGATCATAAACTTTCTGCCTCCAATTTTATTTGCGGAAAATATGATAAAGGCTTGAAGCAAAGTTTGCAAACCAGGCCAGAAGGCTACACTAGAGGCGTTCTTTAACACATGGCTGAGTTATAGGTATGTGGCTTCTATGCATCTCTACAGACTCACTCTGAAACAAACTGCCCATTTGTCACATGCTGCTCAGAATGCAACTCCATTAACCACAGATGTTATTGAAACAATAAAATCAACTGTAGATGAACTCAGTACACTTGCTGCTGATGATAGTGATCTGCCATTTCCAGTTATTCTGAACGAAGATGATCACGAGGCAACCATTACAGCAGAGGCTAACAACCTTACAGCAAGTGTAAGATTGAAACAAGACAATCAGTTGAGTAACAAGCAAAAACACAAAACTGAAAAAGTTGTTACTACAATAAAAAAAGGTTTGTTCTGAATCATGTTCACCAGGGACGAGAGACTGTGAAACATATAAGAACAAAACTTATCCCAGCAATTTTAACACAGCTGATTAAATGAATGGATTCTTTCAATGAGCCTGTCTTTAAGACAATGAAAATAGCTGATCACACCCAGTGGGATATATCTGATCCAAAATATGGATGGGAACAAATTAAACTTATCTAAACATTTTGCTGAATGCCTTGCTTACCATAACTTTGCCCTAGATATGGTTGTTGCTGAATGGAGGGGTTTAAAGAAACTTGTCGCAAACAAATTCATTCACTTCCAAAATAAAAAAGGCAAGTGGTTTCAAATATTCAGATATCACCACTCTGAATATCCACACATTCTTCTTGTCATTGAAATCATCCTGGCGGTTGCACTTGCTAGTGCAAGTGTTGAGAGAGACATAAGCGCTCTGAATCGGCAGTTGGAAAACACCAGGTTGAGCATGTCCAATTGTACACTCGATGATTTGCTGGTGATTAGAGTTAACCTGCCTGCACTTATAAGCTGTGGCACCTTCGTATAAATAAAAACTTACAGACAACGCTGTTTCCTAGTATATAGATGATAAAACACGAAGAGAAAGAACAGCATCTTGTACAATAGACAACCTGACTGTAGACTCATTGTCAGACTCAAAAGACACCTGTGCCCTCTTCAGATGTAATAAAAATAACCTGCAATGAACTAATGTGTGTAGAGGAGTTTCTTGCTACAACATCAGATTCAGAGGACTTGAATAATGCTCGAAGTGAAACAGTTGATACTTCAGACACTGATGACAGTGTCATCTCGAAATGCTAACTGAAACAAAGTTCATCATTGAGATTCTTATATCAGTATCGTTTGATCAGTTTAGTAAAACAATAAAAACAACACAAATTGTCATAATTTGTTTTATTGTATTGTTTAGTTATTAAATGCAGTAAACACACACACACACACACACACACACACACAAAGTATTAATACAATGAGAACAGTGATGTGGATAAATTACAAATATATTATACTGTTCACCATGCATGTATGTTAGGGATTTCACAACAATAATAATGGGAATCGTAAACTTGATAAACTTACCACAAAACAGGTCCTGGTATAGGTTACCAGGTCCTGTTTTGTGGTAAGTTCTAAATGGGTTGGTTACTAGACACGATCCTTATTTCGATGCCTGTTTAAAGATCTACTGAATATAATTATGTATAAATTATATGTTGGCGCACTTTGCATCACTGCATGAATCGTTACAGCCCAATACAACTGAATATGTTTATGGTCACTTTTATGACTAGCAGTGAATGCTGTGTGATCTACCCGCATTACACTGGCGATCGACTAGTCGATCACGATCGAAGTATTGGGCACCTATGGCTTACAGAATGAAAAGTCATATGGAAAAAAGCTAAAATAAATCTCCTATATTTTTAAAAATAGTGTTTGACCATGTTATTTAGAAATACTCAGGAAAGCACAATTTCACAACACTGTTACCTAAAAACACAATTCTAATTGATTAATTTTACCTCATTTTGGATTTGTTCTTTTTCATCTTTTTAGGGGGTAGTGATGGGCTGATTGGGGCAGGTTCTGGCTCTGGGTGCCTGTGTTTCTCAGCTGTTCTGCTGCTTCGTCGAGTAGACATAGTCAACCTGAAACACACAGATTTACTAGTGCTATTCCACATTATCCTAAACATTACAAACATACATGAAAAATCAACAGAACAGTCGTCAGAAAACACAGTAAATTACTAAACCAGTGCACTCTAACAAAACTCCATGAAAATTACTGCATTGCAATTAAATTGATTAATTTATGTTTCATGATATCAACTTTCCATGTAGGTCATTTTTCAAACTGAAAACACATACCAACACCGCTCTGCATACAAAATGGAAAATCATATAAAAAAGGCTTAAATAAATATCCTAGTATTTTAAACAGAAGTGTTTGAACATGTTATTTAGAAATACTCAGGGAAACACAATTTCACAATACTGTTAGGTAAAAATGTAGTTCTAATTAGTTAGTCTTACCTCGTTTTGGATTTGTTCTCTTCCATCTTTTTAGGGGTTGGTGATGGGCTGACTGGGGCAGGTTCTGGCTCTGGGTTCCTGTGTTTCTCAGCTATTCTGCTGCTTTGTCGAGTAGACATAGTCAACCTGAAACACACAGATTTACTAGTTCTATTCCAATTTTATCTAAACTTTACAAATAAATATGACAAAAATCAACAGAACAGTTGTCAGAAATCACTGTAAATGACTAAACCAGTGCACTGTAACAAAAGTCCATAAAAATTACTGCATTGCCATTAAATTGATTAATTTAGGTTTCATGATATCAACTTTCCATTTAGTGCATTTTTCAAACTGAAAACACATACCACCATCAGTCTGCATACAGCAGGGGTGCTCACACCTTTTCAGCTTGCGAGCTACTTTTGAAATAACCTGGTCAAAATGATCTTCCTGTATTAAAAAATACTAAATACTTTTATATAAACAGGCATCGAAATAAATTGAGTACGCTCGTTCAGGTCACCGGGAGGTTACCACGTATCAATAATCCTTCAATGAATGGCTAATTTCTTCTCTGAAACTTTTGGCGAAAAACATCGTGGCGATTGATTCCGGAATTATGTTGTTGTTTTTATTTTTATTTTTCTCGTATCAAATTCCACCAAAGTTAGCGCCCAGTGATTTTTAATGCTTCCATTTTTTAGATGCATCCACGGTGTGACGTCACATGTTTAGTGAACGTCAGTCCATTGTGTGACGTTACTTAGTTTGCAACAGTACTGAATTTAAACGTAGCATTATTTGAAGACACCAGTAAAGAACAATATAAGAATCATTGCAATACACATTGTGGTTGGTTAAGCAGGAGAGACCTATATCTGACTACCGGTCTATTCCGTTACTGAAGAAGAATGTGGTGCAGTTTGTAAGTGGGAAGGACAATGACCAATCATGTTTGGGATTTTGTTCACTTTTTTGCCCAAGCAATGAGAGATGATATCAAACAGATAGTACAATGTGCCAACTTTATGTCAGCTGAACAAGATAGCACAGAAGCTCGCAAAACTAGTGACGAAAAATAATAAATTTATGTGAAGATTGTAGTGAGGGACCAGCCTGTTAAACTATTACTTAAATGTCAAAAAATGATTAATTTCGGTGGAGTAACTTCAGACAGAATCAAACATGCTATAGATGATGATTTCCATGATTTGACATTACTGGTGAAAAAGACAAAAAAATCTTATTTGTCCTTGTGCAGATAGATCAAAAGTTAATGTTGGTAAACTGATTGGTGCTCTAACTGTAATGAAAACTGAAGGCAGTGAATGGTTGCTAATAATTCATTGCTCAGCACTCAGAATTGAAGCGGCGGTCAAAGATGCATTTGCTGAAATTGGTGACTTTGCAAAAGTGGATGACATGATGTTGAATCAAGAATAGTGGCAAGTGTAGGAGAATATTGCTACTTATTGCACGGCGATTATCGGTTCCTGTCCAACGTATACCAAAAGTTGGTGGTACACGATTTCAAATTCATAAATACAGGACCATCAAATCTATGATCATAAACTTTCTGCCTCTATGTTTATTTGCGGTAAACATGATACAGGCTTCAAATAATGTTTTCAAAGCAGACCAAAACGCTACACTAAAGGCGTTCCTTAACACATGGCTGAGCTATAGGTATCTGGCATCTATGCATGTCTACAGACTCACTCTGAAACAAACTGCCCATTTGTCACATGCTGTTCAGAATGCAACTCTATTAATCACAGATGTTATTGACACAATAAAGTCAACTGAGGATGAACTCAGTACACTTGCTGCTGATGATAGTGTTCTGCCATTTCCAGTTACTCTGAACAAAGATGGTCACAAGACAACCATTACAACAGAGGCTACCAACCTTACAGCATGTGTAAGATTCAAACAAGACAATCAGTTGAGTATCAAGCAAAAAACAACAAACTGAAAAATGTGTTACTACAATAAAAAGAAGTTTGTTCTCAACCTTTTTCACCAGGGACGAGAGACTGTGAAACATGTAAGAACAAAACTTATCCCAGCAATTCTAAAACAGCTGATTAAATGAATGGATTCTTTCAATGAGCCTGTCTTCAAGACAATGAAAATAGCTGATCACACTCAGTGGGATATATCTGATCCAAATTAAGCCTTGGAACAAATACAACTTATCTAACCGTTTTGCTGAAAGCCTAGCTTACCACAACTTTGCTATAGATATGGTTGTTGCTGAATGGAGGGGTTTAAAGGAACTTGTGGTAGACAAATTCGTCCAGTTCCAAAGTAAACAAGGGAAGTGGTGTCAAATATTCAGACATCATCACTCTGAATATCCACACATTCTTTTCATCATTTAAATCACCTTGGCTGTTGCACTTGCTATTGCAAGTGTTGAGGGGCACAAGCGCACTCAATCGGCAGTTGACAAATACCAGGTTGAACATGTCCAATTCTACACTGGATGATTTGCTGGTGATTAGAGTTAACCTGCCTGCAGTTATAAGCTGTGACCCTTCATATGAACAAAAACTTACAGACAATGCTGTTTCCCAGTATACAGATGACTAAAAAAACAAAGAAAAAGACCAGCATCTTGTACAATAGACAATCCGATTCTGTTCAGTAAGTCCTGTTACTTCATTTTTGAAATGTAGATAGATAAATAAATAAATAGCAACAAAGGAAACATTGGTTAACTAAGGTAAAAATTAATTTTATTTATTATTAGCTATTTCTGGTATCAGAGACAGATGTGAAATTTGCTTATTGAAGTCAGTGTAGGTTATTTTATGTAAAGATTGAAAACTGTTAAAGAAATAATTATAACTAACAAACTACAAGACGAATGAAAAGTTACTTTTTAATAAAACCTGGACCTAGCCCAAGAATGGCTTTGACAACTAAAGTTTTATCAGTCTTGTACTGTACTTTGCACACTTATAACATTAAATTTTAATGTAACTAATTTAAACAAACAGAACATTTACTTACTAACAATTCAGTTTAACCCATCTTTAGACATTAGCTGCTGTATGTTAAACCAGTTGTCTGTAACTGACCATACAACTCTTCTGTCCTGTCAATAGAACAATACAAAACTTACATACTGATTTACCCTGCTTCATAAAATAACATTGTCAAGTAAAACTTTATTTTATTATTATTATTATTACTATTGTAATGAAAGAACTTCTGTCATTTGACAAAAATATTAATAAAAAAGTAAAAACATGTATAAAAAAGAAGAATTAAGCACCAAGAGGAACAAAATACTAAAAAACTAAAATTAAAAATAAATCTGTTATAACTGCCATTTTTTCCAAAATCAGTATAAAAAATCATTAACACACTTGAAACTGATGCTTAAAATAAAATTGTATTTATTTATTTATTTATTTATTATCAATGTACATGGAACTGGTTAATTTACAAAATAAAATGTTATGAACCAAATCTAGTACAGTAAAAAGTCATACTTTAAAAAAAAATAGTTCAGCTCTATTTACTAGCGTATTTGTAATATACCAGATTTGTTTAAGTCACATGATAGTTTTATCTGTACACAGGTTATTGAGATAGCATGTCTACCTGTATTCTGACTGAAAACATTAGATGATTCCACAAGTTTGACATCTGAAAGTGGATGTATAACCTTGTCATAGCTGAACATGGTGAAAACAAACATTCTTAATAACTTGAGTGAATATCTGCTCTCATTTGAGGACATACATTTAAGATTAACCACATATATAGAGATGAATTCTCTTTTATAAATAATTTACTGAATTACTCATCACCTCCATTATCTGTTGTTTAACACTCACTGCACAATTACCTATGTACATCGATATATTACGCTCAAAGCAATTACTTATTTATAATTCAATGTATCCCATCTTTAGATTCTTGTAATTGTATGTTAAAGCAGTTGTTGTAACTGATGATATAACTTTACAGTCTTGCCAGCAGAATAAAACAAAACATTTCAAATTATTAAAATATGTGCTAATGTTCATTTAGAAAAAAAAAAAAAAAAATTTAATACAAAAAAAAAAAAAAAAACATTTTCTTTCCTAGAACAACCACACAACAACAGAATCCAAACTCTTAAAAACTGAGAGTTATAATTAGAAGAGACAGGATGAATACTTGGAAGTTTTTTTGTATCAAAATTGTTGTTACATTAAATTGTCGTGATAAAATAATTTCACATTTTTGGGCCAAAAAATCCAGATACCTAGATAGCAAGAAAATCCAAATAGCTATGTAGAAAGACAATTCTCTTGTGTCTACTGTTTTAGTACACGGTCATCTAGTTTATGTACACATATGTGGGATTACAATTTAATTAAGACATAGAAAGGTAAAATACAGGTGTGTGAAATACAATTATTATTACTGCTGTTGTTGTAATTAATTCAATTTGTTAATGCTTGGTTAAGAAACACTAGAATTAAACATGTTCATAACTCACTGTACATTTTTATTGTTCTCTAAGACTATTGAGTGGGCAAAAACTGGTGTCCATTTTTATCACCCAACCCAGTATAACACCAACATTAGATGAGCACAAATGTCAGCATTACAAAGAATTTTGAAAGGACATAGAGGCAAGATGTGATGACATTCATAAATTTATTTTTAGGCACTGACCAAACAAATATAGCTTTTCATGATAGATGAGTGTTTACTTTGACAAATTATGTATTTACATACAGCGTTCACAGTTACTGCTGGTTCAGGTCTTAGAAAACCATTATTTAAAACAGTTTTCACTTAATAAAACAATAAATTGTAGTTATTTAAAAGAAAACTAACAATGAAAACAAAAAATATATTTTTTGTGATATTTAGGATTGCACATAAAATAAAATAACTGGTTAATGTCTTATCATATCTGCTTTATCCTGCTTTAGCCTCAGAGCTGTTCAGCATTTTTGTCTTTACAGATATCTAAAGACAGCAACCTGGTATTTTAAATTAATATATTAGACGATTGCAGTAAGAAAAAGACCTGAATGAATGGATGATTGTACACTTTCGTTTATGTGTTGCAAGTCGACTCAGCCTTTCATGAGTTTTACACAAATAGAAACTAATCGCTTCATTAACTACGTTTAATATATTTATAATAATAATAAAAAAAAAAAAAAAAAAAAAAATAAAAAAAAAAAAAAAAACATTTTAATCCAATCCTTGCCAAGTTAGTCTTGGAATAATTCATCGAGCTACCAATAATCCGTTGAATATAAAAAATATTTCTCAAATACACAGATTCCTTTGAACTACAATACAGATTATAGCAGCTAATTGCTTATCTAAAGGGCCCACCTGACGTTTCTTTAGTCACTTACTTTCTGTATTTTTCGTTTTTGTTTGTACTGTTGAGCTATATGTTGTTTTCAATCTTTTCTACATATGTTTTTTTTTTTTTTTTTTTTTTTTTTTTGTTACATCTAAACCAACGTCAAATAATGTAAAATGTAGATAACAGTCCTGACCTTCCTAATGTTAAGGAGACCAGTCTCTCACACCGGATAATGTTATCAAATGTTTGTTACGTTCTTTAAACGATGGCACAGTGTATTGTGTGTGTGTCTGTCTGTGTGGGTATGTAAATTTGTATGACGTTCTCACTACAATCTTATTAATATATGTGTGTATGTGTTTATATATATATATTTATTTATTTTTATACACATAGATAGATAGAGTGATAAACAGATATATATATATATATATATAGTGACAATGCATAAGATCAAAGTGACTACTTGACGGATTAAGTGTAGTCATGGTACAACCGAAATGACTGGTGTAATAAAATAATTTCTTCCAGTCGTACAGAGACCTTGCATTACTTTATCACTTTTACTCGATAATATACACAAATTACAATTCATATACTTATAGAATGCAGAGAGAGGGATCAAGGACTTATAGAAACAAGAAAATGTAAGCGAAATAACTCAAAAGTAATAATTAAAGTAGGTGTATTATCTGTAATAATTAACTAATTAACTTCACTAACATAGCTCAATAACACTATTTTTCTCTATCAAGCATACATTTTATAACACATTGGATAAGGAGCTAGAGGAAACTAAACTTTTGTTTTTGAAAAATAAATCAGACGGCCATTTTTATGATTTTAAAATCGCAAATCATCCGAGATTCCAGACACAATTATCGATGATAAATACCATTAAATCATTTGGGACATCTTTTTCTATGATTCTTAAGTAAGATATAATTAATTTACGAAAAATAATCCAATATTATTCATCCTCAAACATGAGTCATATAACAGGAATTTTGGTCCGCCATGACACTTTAGCGATACATCGCCGAGATGACCGTGTTTCACGAGGTAAAGAATACAATTAGCATGTTTGCAGCATCTTGATAGAATTTCATACAATAAGATACAAAGACGAATTGATTTTATAATGTGAAATAAAAAAAGAGCCAACAGAAACTACAAAAAACAATATAGTTTAAGTTTTCCTTACCAACAGAAGTGACACAACTTATTCGCCATCTCCTCGCTCTGTTAATCACCCAGCAATGAGCTACTTTGTGTAGCTTTCAGAATACTCCGAGCAGACACTGTTTATTTATTATTTTATTTATTTGTTCGAGGTCACTGGTTTAGCTGAATGCATTATCACTGAGAGTTGGCTAAAATGTCAGTCAGTTTTCTAAGTGTGTCATGTTTCTGAAATATGATTTCAGGTTAAAGTCAAAATGATACTGGGCGGATTATCAACAATGTTGAATAAAATTATAATACTGCTGTACCTCAAAAGTAAAACTGATATGAAATAAATATTTTAATTTTTTTTTATTTCTCTCATGTGTAAGGGTTTTTTAATTAAATTAAGTAGGCATAACTAAAAAAATAAAAATCTGACGTCTAATCCACTGAAACACTTCAAAGTGGAATGAACAAACAGGCACAGAAGTAGGAAGAAAAGTAAATGTGTCATTATACTGACTGTTAAAATTATATTTAAAAACAAAAACACATTTTAATCAAAACCGTCACAAAAATTAACTGAAGAATAAAAGTAAAATAAATAAATAAATATGAAATAAATAAACAAACACAAAGAAGTGAATAAAGAAAGAAAGAACGAAGTAGAATCTGGATACGGACATATGCCCCAGCCTCCCCAATAATAAAGTGCATAGGCGGAAAAATCCACAAACAGAAATGCAAGATAGGATAAATGCTCCACGAATTAAAATAAAATGTATATCTGATAATTATAATAATTACAAAAGGAAAAACAGACATAACATTCAGTCATTGTTTAAAAAATTGCCTTTCACTTTATTGTTAATTGTGGAATTTATGCAGTTATTTATTAGGTCAAGTAAATTCGGTGTGACGAGCTTTAATGAATGAATAACTTTAAAAATAATCCACATAATTAGTATGACAGGTGACATAGCATAGCTTGGACAATATGAATGATTTTTCACTTGACACTGACAACACTGATTTCGATGTAAGTTTTAAATTAATTTATTACACGTTTCCAGTGAGAAAAAAACCTCCATGAATGGATGATTGTACCCTTTCCTCTTTGGCTTGCATGTGGACTCAGCTTTTGATGCGTTTTAAACAGCCAGAAACTAATCGCTTCATTAACTAGGTTTAATATTTAAAAAAAAATAATAATAAAAAAAAAAAAAAAAAAAAAATTAAAAAGTTGGGCATACATTTTAATTCAATCCTTGCCAAGTTAGTCTTGGAATAAATCATCGAGCTTCCAGTAATGCGTTCAATATAAGAATTCGTTCTCAAATACACAGATTCCTTTGAACTACAAAACAGATTATAGCAGCGAATTGTTTATCTAAAGGGCGTACCTGACGTTTATTTAGTCACGTTCTTTCTTTATCTTTAGTTTTTGTTTGTGCTTTTAAGGTATACGCCCTTTTCTCTCTGTTGTACATATATTTTTGTTGTTACATCTAAACCAACGTCCAATAATGTAAAATGTAGATAACAGACCTGACCTTCCTAATGTTAAGAATACCAGTCTTTCACACCGGATAACGTTATTAAATGATTGCTACGTTATTGAAACGATGGCACAATGCACACATAACACAGTGTATTGTTTGTGTGTCTGTGTGTGTATGTAAATTTGTATGACGTTGTCACTATAATCGTATTAATGTATGTGTGTATGTGTTTATATATATATATATATATATATATATATATATATATATATATATATATATATATATATATATTTCTATATACATACATTCATAGATTGATAAATAGATACAGACATATCTATATATATTATATATTATATATATATATAAAGACAGTGAAAACGTATAAGATCAAAGTGACTACTTGACGGATTAAGTATAGTCATGCTACAACCCAAATGACTGGAGTAATAACATTATTTGTACGAGTCGTACAGAGACCTTGTATTACTTTATCATTCTTACTCGATGATATAAATTAATTAAAATTCATGTACTCATAGAATGCAAAGAGACAGATCAAGGACTTATAGAAACAAGAAAATATAAGGGAAATAAGTCAAAACTAATAACTAAAGTAGGTGTATTTTCTATAATAATTAACTAATTAACTTCCTATCTTCGCGCAATAACAGTATTTTTCTCCATCAAGCATAGATTCTTTATAACACATTGGTTAAAGAGCTATTGGAAACTAAATATTTTTTAGAAAATAAATCAGATGGCCATTTTTGTGATTTTAAAATCGCAAATAATTCGAGATTCGAGAAACAATTATCGGTGATAAATACCATTAAATCATTTCGGAAATCTTCTTTCTATGATTCTTAAGTAAGACGTAAGTAATTTAAGAAAAATAGTCCAATATAATCCATTCTCAAACATGAGTCATATAACAGGAATTTTGGTCCGCCATGACACTTTAGCAATACATCGCCGAGATAAAGGTGTTTCACGAGGTAAAGAATACAATTAGCATGTTTGCAGCATATTGATAAAATTTCAAACAATAAGATAAAATATGAACTATCTGATAATGTGAAATAAATAAGGAACCAACAGGAACTACAAAAAACAATACAGTATAAGTTTTCCTTACCAGCAGAAGTGACACAACTTATTCGCCATCTCCTCGCTCTGTTAATCACACAGCAATGAGCTACTTTGTGTAGCTTTCAAATTACTCCGGGCAGACGCTGTTTATTTATTATTTTATTTATTTGTTCGAGGTCACTGGTTTAGCTGAATGCATTATCACTCAGAGTTGGCTAAAATGTCAGTCAGTTTTCTAAGTGTGTCATGTTTCTGAAATATGATTTCAGGTTAAAGTCAAAATGATATTGGGCGGATTATCAACAATGTTGAAGAAAATTATAATACTGCTGTACCTCAAAAGTAAAACTGATATGAAATAAATATTTTAATTTTTTTTTAATTCTCTCATGTGTAAGGGTTTTTTAATTAAATTAAGTAGGCCTAACTAAACAAATAAAAATCTGACGTCTAATCCACTGAAACACTTCAAAGTGGAATGAACAAACAGGCACAGAAGTAGGAAGAAAAGTAAATGTGTCATTATACTGACTGTTAAAATTATATTTAAAAACAAAAACACATTTAAATCAAAACCGTCACAAAAATTAACTGAAGAATAAAAGTAAAATAAATAAATAAATATGAAATAAATAAACAAACACAAAGAAGTGAATAAAGAAAGAAAGAACGAAGTAGAATCTGGATACGGATATATGCACCCGCCCCCACCCCCAATAATAAAGGGCATAGGCGGAAAAATCCACAAACAGGAATGCAATATAGGACAAATGCTCCACGAATTAACATAAAATGTATATCTGATAATTATAATAATCACAAAAGGAAAAACAGACATAACATTCAGTCATTGTTTAAAAAATTGCCTTTCACTTTATTGTTAATTGTGGAATTTATGCAGTTATTTATTCGGTCAAGTAAATTCGGTGTGACGAGCTTTAATGAATGAATAACTTTAAAAATAATCCACATAATTAGTATCACAGGTGACATGGCATAGCTTGGACAATATGAATGATTTTTCACTTGACACTGACAACACTGATTTCGATGTAAGTTTCAAATTAATTTATTACACGTTTCCAGTGACAATAAAACCTCCATGAATGGATGATTATACCCTTTCCTCTTTGGCTTGCATGTGGACTCAGCTTTTGATGCGTTTTAAACAGCCAGAAACTAATCGCTTCATTAACTAGGTTTAATATATTTAAAAAAATAATAATAAAAAATAAAAAATAAGAAAATAAGAAAATAAAACAAATTGGGTAATATATTTTAATTCAATCCTTAACAAGTTAGTCTTGGAATAAATCACCGAGCTGGCAATAATGCTTTCACTATAGGAATTTATTCTGAAATGCACAGATTCCTTTGAACTACAAAACAGATTATAGCAGCTAATTGTTTATCTAAGGGGCCTACCTGACGTTTGTTTAGTCACGTTTTTTCTGTATCTTTAGTTTTTGTTTGCGCTGTTGAGCTATATCTCTTTATCTATCTGTTGTACATATATTTTTGGTGTTACATCTAAACCAACGTCCAATAATGTAAAATGTAGACAACAGACCTGACCTTTCTAATGTTAAGGAGTCCAGTCTCTCAGACCGGATAATGTTATTAAATGTTTGCTACGTGATTGAAATGATTGCACAATGTACGCCTACCACACTGTATTGTTTGTGCGTCTGTCTGTGTGTGGATGTAAATATGTATGACGACACTACAATCTTATTAATGTATGTGTCTCTGTGTTCATACATATATATATATATATATATATATATATATATATATTTATTATTTTTATAGATATTCATAGATAGATAGATAGATATATATATATATAGATATATATATATATATTGAGATATATATATATATATATATATATATATATATATATATAAAGACAGAGAAAACGTATAAGATCAAAGTGACTACTTGAAGTATTAAGTATAGTCATAGTACAACCGAAATGATTGTTGTAATAAAATTATTTGTACCAGTCGTACAGAGACCTTGCATTACTTTATCATTTTTACTCGACGGTATAAACTAATTACAATGTATATACTTATAGAATGCAAAGAGAGGGATCAAGGACTTATAGAAACAAGAAAATATAAGGGAGATAAGTCAAAACTAATAACTAAAGTAGGTGTATTTTCTGTAATAATTAACTAATTAACTTCCTATCTTCGCGCAATAAAACTATTTCTCTCCATCAAGCATAGATTCTTTATAACACATTGGTTAAAGAGCTATTGGAAACTAAATATTTTTTATAAAATAAATCAGATGGCCATTTTTATGATTTTAAAATCGCAAATAATTCGAGATTCGAGACACAAATATCGATGATAAATACCATTAAATCATTTCGGAAATCTTCTTTCTATGATTCTTAAGTAAGACGTAAGTAATTTAAGAAAAATAATCTAATATAATCCATCCTCAAACACGTCATACAACAGGAATTGTATGTCCGCCATGACACTTTAGCGATACATCGCCGAGATGAACGTGTTTGACGAGGTAAAGAATTCAATTAGCATCTTTGCAGCATCTTGATAACATTTCAAACAATAAGATAAAAATACGAACTGATTGAATACTGTGAAATAAATAAAGAACCAACAGAAACTACAAAAAACAATACAGTATAAGTTTTCCTTACCAGCAGAAGTGACACAACTTATTCGCCATCTCCTCGCTCTGTTAATCACCCAGCAATGAGCTACTTTGTGTAGCTTTCAGAGTGCTCCGGGCCGACACTGTTTATTTATTATTTATTTATTTGTTCGAGGTCACTGGTTTAGCTGAATGCATTATCACTGAGAGTTGGCTAAAATGTCAATCAGTTTTCTAAGTGTGTCATGTTTCTGAAATATGATTTCAGGTTAAAGTCAAAATGATATTGGGCGGATTATCAACAATGTTGAAGAAAATTATAATACTGCTGTACCTCAAAAGTAAAACTGATATGAAATAAATATTTTACTTTTTTTTTAATTCTCTCATGTGTAAGGGTTTTTTAATTAAATTAAGTAGGCCTAACTAAAAAAATAAAAATCTGACGTCTAATCCACTGAAACACTTCAAAGTGGAATGAACAAACAGGCACAGCAGTAGGAAGAAAAGTAAATGTGTCATTATACTGACTGTTAAAATTATATTTAAAAACAAAAACACATTTTAATCAAAACCGTCACAAAAATGAACTGAAGAATAAAAGTAAAATAAATAAATGAATATGAAATAAATAAACAAACACAAAGAAGTGAATAAAGAAAGAAAGAACGAAGTAGAATCTGGATACGGACAGATACCCCCCTCCCCAATAATAAAGTGCATAGGCGGAAAAATCCACAAGCAGAAATGCAAGATAGGATAAATGCTCCACGAATTAAAATAAAATGTATATCTGATAATTATAATAATTACAAAAGGAAAAACAGACATAACATTCAGTCATTGTTTAAAAAATTGCCTTTCACTTTATTGTTAATTGTGGAATTTATGCAGTTATTTATTAGGTCAAGTAAATTCGGTGTGACGAGCTTTAATGAATGAATAACTTTAAAAATAACCCACATAATTAGTATGACAGGTGACATAGCATAGCTTGGACAATATGAATGATTTTTCACTTGACACTGACAACACTGATTTCGATGTAAGTTTTAAATTAATTTATTACACGTTTCCAGTGAGAAAAAAACCTCCATGAATGGATGATTGTACCCTTTCCTCTTTGGCTTGCATGTGGACTCAGCTTTTGATGCGTTTTAAACAGCCAGAAACTAATCGCTTCATTAACTAGGTTTAATATATTTAAAAAAAAATAATAAAAAAAAAAAAAATAAAAAAATAAGAAAATAAAACAAATTGGGTAATATATTTTAATTCAATCCTTAACAAGTTAGTCTTGGAATAAATCACCGAGCTGGCAATAATGCTTTCAATATAGGAATTTTTTCTGAAATGCACAGATTCCTTTGAACTACAAAACAGATTATAGCAGCTAATTGTTTATCTAAGGGGCCTACCTGACGTTTGTTTAGTCACGTTTTTTCTGTATCTTTAGTTTTTGTTTGCGCTGTTGAGCTATATCTCTTTTTCTCTCTGTTGTACATATATTTTTGGTGTTACATCTAAACCAACGTCCAATAATGTAAAATGTAGACAACAGACCTGACCTTCCTAATGTTAAGGAGTCCAGTCTCTCACACCGGATAATGTTATTAAATGTTTGCTACGTTATTGAAACGATGGCACAATGTACACATAACACAGTGTATTGTTTGTGCGTCTGTCTGTGTGTGAATGTAAATATGTATGACGTCACTACAATCTTATTAATGTATGTGTCTCTGTGTTTAAATATATATCATATATATATATATATATATATATATATATATAGATAGATAGATATATGATAGATAGATATATAGATAGATAGATATATATATATATATATATAGAGAGATAGATTGATATATATAGATATATATATATATATATAGTATACAATTATATATATATATTATAGACAGAAAACGTATAAGATCAAAGTGACTACTTGACGGATTAAGTATAGTCATGGTACAACCGAAATGACTGTTGTAATATAATTATTTGTACCAGTCGTACAGAGACCTTGCATTACTTTATCATTTTTACTCGATGATATAAACTAATTCAAATTCATATACTCATAGAATGCAAAGAGAGGGATCAAGGACTTATAGAAACAAGAAAATATAAGGGAAATAAGTCAAAACTAATAACTAAAGTAGGTGTATTTTCTGTAATAATTAACTAATTAACTTCCTATCTTCGCGCAATAAAACTATTTCTCTCCATCAAGCATAGATTCTTTATAACACAATGGTTAAAGAGGTACAGGAAACTAAATATTTTTTAGAAAATAAATCAGGTGGCTATTTTTATGATTTTAAAATCGCAAATAATTCGAGATTCGAGACACAATTATGGATGATAAATACCATTAAATCATTTAGGAAATCTTCTTTCTATGATTCTTAAGTAAGACGTAAGTAATTTAAGAAAACTAATCTAATATAATCCATCCTCAAACACGTCATACAACAGGAATTGTATGTCCGCCATGACACTTTAGCGATACATCGCCGAGATGAACGTGTTTGACGAGGTAAAGAATTCAATTAGCATCTTTGCAGCATCTTGATAACATTTCAAACAATAAGATAAAAATACGAACTGATTGAATACTGTGAAATAAATAAAGAACCAACAGAAACTACAAAAAACAATACAGTATAAGTTTTCCTTACCAGCAGAAGTGACACAACTTATTCGCCATCTCCTCGCTCTGTTAATCACCCAGCAATGACCTACTTTGTGTAGCTTTCAGAGTGCTCCGGGCCGACACTGTTTATTTATTATTTATTTATTTGTTCGAGGTCACTGGTTTAGCTGAATGCATTATCCCTGAGAGTTGGCTAAAATGTCAGTCAGTTTTCTAAGTGTGTCATGTTTCTGAAATATGATTTCAGGTTAAAGTCAAAATGATATTGGGCGGATTATCAACAATGTTGAAGAAAATTATAATACTGCTGTACCTCAAACGTAAAACTGATATGAAATAAATATTTTAATTTTTTTTTTAATTCTCTCATGTGTAAGGGTTTTTTAATTAAATTAAGTAGGCCTAACTAAAAAAATAAAAATCTGACGTGTAATCCACTGAAACACTTCAAAGTGGAATGAACAAACAGGCACAGCAGTAGGAAGAAAAGTAAATGTGTTATTATACTGACTGTTAAAATTATATTTAAAAACAAAAACACATTTTAATCAAAACCGTCACAAAAATGAACTGAAGAATAAAAGTAAAATAAATAAATGAATATGAAATAAATAAACAAACACAAAGAAGTGAATAAAGAAAGAAAGAACGAAGTAGAATCTGGATACGGACAGATACCCCCCTCCCCAATAATAAAGTGCATAGGCGGAAAAATCCACAAGCAGAAACGCAAGATAGGATAAATGCACCACGAATTAAAATAAAATGTACATCTGATAATTATAATAATTACAAAAGGAAAAACAGACATAACATTCAGTCATTGTTTAAAAAATTGCCTTTCACTTTATTGTTAATTGTGGAATTTATGCAGTTATTTATTAGGTCAAGTAAATTCGGTGTGAGAAGCTTTAATGAATGAATAACTTTAAAAATAATTAGTATGACAGGTGACATAGCATAGCTTGGACAATATGAATGATTTTTCACTTGACACTGACAACACTGATTTCGATGTAAGTTTTAAATTAATTTATTACACGTTTCCAGTGAGAAAAAAACCTCCATGAATGGATGATTGTACCCTTTCCTCTTTGGCTTGCATGTGTACTCAGACTTTGATGCGTTTTAAACAGCCCGAAACTAATCGCTTCATTAACTAGGTTTAATATATTTAAAAAAAATAATTTAAAAAAAAATAAACAATAAAAAAATAAGAAAATAAAACAAATTGGGTAATATATTTTAATTCAATCCTTAACAAGTTAGTTTTGGAATAAATCACCGAGCTGGCAATAATGCGTTCTATATAGTAATTTTTTGTGAAATGCAGAGATTCCTTTGAACTACAAAACAGATTATAGCAGCTAATTGTTTATCTAAGGGGCCTACCTGACGTTTGTTTAGTCACTTTCTTTCTGTATCTTTAGTTTTTGTTTGCGCTGTTGAGCTATATCTCCTTTTCTCTGTGTTGTACATATATTTTTGTGGTTACATCTAAACCAACGTCCAATAATGTAAAATGTAGACAACAGACCTGACCTTCCTAATGTTAAGGAGTCCAGTCTCTCACACCGGATAATGTTATTAAATGTTTGCTACGTCATTGAAACCATGGCACAATGGACACATAACACAGTGTATTGTTTGTGCGTCTGTCTGTGTGTGAATGTAAATGTGTATAACGTTATCACTACATTCTTTTAATATATGGATAGATAGATAGATAGATAGATAGATAGATAGATATATATATATATAGAGGATAGACTGAGAGATAGATATAAAGATAGTGACAATTTATAAGATTATGGGGACTACTTGACTGATTAAGTATAGTCATGCTACAACCGAAATGACTGGTGTAATAACATGATTTGTACCAGTCGTACAGAGACCTTGTATTATTTTATCATTTTTACTCGACGATATGAACTAATTACAATGCATATGCTCATAGAATGCAAAGAGAGGGATGAAGGACTTATAGAAACAAGAAAATATAAGGGAAATAACTGAAAACTAATAATTAAAGTAGGTGTATTTTCTGTAATAATTAACTAATTAACTTCCTATCTTCACGCAATAACAGTATTTTTCTCCATCAAGCATGGATTCTTTATAACACATTGGATAAAAATCTACTGGAAAGTAAATATTTTTTAGAAAATAAATCTGATAGTCATTTTTATGATTTTAAAATCGCAAATCATCCGAGATTCGGGACACAATTATGGATGATAAATACCATTAAACCATTTAAGACATTTTTTTTCTATGATTCTTAAGTAAGACGTAAGTAATTTAAGAAAAATAATCTAATATAATCCATCCTCAAACATGAGTCATATAACAGGAATTGTATGTCCGCCATGACACTTTAGCGATACATCGCCGAGATGAGCGTGTTTCACGAGGTAAAGAATTCAATTAGCATGTTTGCAGAATCTTGATAAAATTTCAAACAATAAGATAAAAATACGAATTGTATACTGTGAAATAAATAAAGAACCAACAGAAACTACAAAAAACAATACAGTATAAGTTTTCCTTACCAGCAGAAGTGACACAACTTATTCGCCATCTCCTCGCTCTGTTAATCACCCAGCAATGACCTACTTTGTGTAGCTTTCAGAGTGCTCCGGGCAGACACTGTTTATTTATTATTTATTTATTTGTTCGAGGTCACTGGTTTAGCTGAATGCATTATCACTGAGAGTTGGCTAAAATGTGTCAGTTTTCTAAGTGTGTGTCATGTTTCTGAAATATGGTTTCAGGTTAAAGTCAAAATGATATTGGGCGGATTATCAACAATGTTGAAGAAAATTATAATACTGCTGTACCTGCAAAGTAAAACTGATTTGAAATAAATATTTTAATTTTTTTTAAATTCTCTCATGTGTAAGGGTTTTTTAATTAAATTAAGTAGGCCTAACTAAAAAAATAAAAATCTGACGTCTAATCCACTGAAACACTTTAAAGTGGAATGAACAAACGGGCACAGCAGTAGGAAGAAAAGTAAATGTGTTATTATACTGACTGTTAAAATTATATTTAAAAACAAAAACACATTTTAATCAAAACCGTCACAAAAATGAACTGAAGAATAAATGTAAAATAAATAAATGAATATGAAATAAATAAACAAACACAAAGAAGTGAATAAAGAAAGAAAGAACGAAGTAGAATCTGGATACGGACATTTGCCCCCCCGCTACAATAATAAAGTGCATAGGCGGAAAAATCCACAAGCAGAAATGCAAGATAGGATAAATGCTCCACGAATTAAAATAAAATGTATATCTGATAATTATAATAATTACAAAAGGAAAAACAGACATAATATTCAGTCATTGTTTATAAAATAGCCTTTCACTTTATTGTTAATTGTGGGATTTATGCAATTATTTAATAGGTCAAGTAAATTGGGTGTGACGAGCTTTAATGAATGAATAACTTTAAAAATAATTAGTATGACAGGTGACATAGCATAGCTTGGACACTATGAAATCATTTTTCACTTGACACTGACAACACTGATTTCGATGTAAGTTTTAAATTAATTTATTACACGTTTGCAGTGAGAAAAAGCATCCATGAATGGATGATTGTACCCTTTCCTCTTTGGCTTGCATGTGGACTCAGCTTTTGATGCGTTTTAAACAGCCAGAAAGTAATCGCTTCATTAACTAGGTTTAATATATTTAAAAAATAATAATAAAAATAAAATAAAAAATAATAAAATATAGAAAATTGGGGAATATATTTTAATTCAATCCTGAAAAAGGTAGTCTTGGAATAAATCATCGAGCTGTCAATAATACGTTCAGTACAGGAATTTTTCTGAAATGCACAGATTCCTTTGAACTACCTTTGAAATAGATTATAGAAGCTAATTGTTTATCTAACGGGACTACCTGACGTTTGTTTAGTCACGATTTTTATGTATCTTTAGTTTTTTTGTTTGGACAGTTGAGCTATATCTCTGTATCTCTCTGTTGTACATATACTTTTGGTGTTACATCTAAACCAACGTCCAATAATGTAAAATGTAGACAACAGACCTGATCTTCCTAATGTTAAGGAGTCCAGTCTCTCACACCGGATAATGTTATTAAATGTTTGCTACGTTATTGAAACGATGGCACAATGCACACATAACACAGTGTATTGTTTGTGCGTCTGTCTGTGTGTGAATGTAAATTTGTATGACGTTATCACTACAATCTTATTAATGTATGTGTCTATGTGTTTAAATATATATATATATATATATATATATATATATATATATATATATATATAGATAGATAGATAGATAGATAGATAGATAGATAGATAGATAGATAGATAGATATAGATAAAGATATAAATATTTATTTATTTATATATACATACAGTCATAGATTGATATATATATAAATACACTGAAAACGTATAAGATCAAAGTGACTACTTGACGGTTTAAGTATAGTCATGGTACAACCGAAATGACTGTTGTAATATAATTATTTGTACCAGTCGTACAGAGACCTTGCATTACATTTTCATTTTTACGTGACGATATAAACTAATTACAATGCATATGCTCATAGAATGCAAAGAGAGGGATTAAGGACTTATAGAAACAAGAAAATATAAGGGAAATAAGTCAAAACTAATAACTAAAGTAGGTGTATTTTCTGTAATAATTAACTAATTAACTTCCTATCTTCGCGCAATAACAGTATTTTTCTCCATCAAGCATACATTCTTTATAACACATTGGTTAAAAAGCTACTGGAAACTAAATATTTTTTAGAAAATAAATCAGATGGCCATTTTTGTGATTTTAAAATCGCAAATAATTCGAGATTCGAGACACAATTATCGATGAAAAATACCATTAAATCATTTCGGAAATCTTCTTTCTATGATTCATAAGTAAGACGTAAGTAATTTAAGAAAAATAATCTAATATAATCCATCCTCAAACACGTCATACAACAGGATTTGTATGTCCGCCATGACACTTTAGCGATACATCGCCGAGATGAACGTGTTTCACGAGGTAAAGAATTCAGTTAGCATCTTTGCAGCATCTTGATAACATTTATAACAATAAGATAAACATACGAACTCATTGTATACTGTGAAATAAATAAAGAACCAACAGAAACTACAAAAAACAATACAGTATAAGTTTTCCTTACCAGCAGAAGTGACACAACTTATTCGCCATCTCCTCGCTCTGTTAATCACCCAGCAATGACCTACTTTGTGTAGCTTTCAGAGTGCTCCGGGCAGACACTGCTTATTTATTATTTATTTATTTGTTCGAGGTCACTGGTTTAGCTGAATGCATTATCACTGAGAGTTGGCTAAAATGTCAGTCAGTTTTCTAAGTGTGTCGTGTTTCTGAAATATGGTTTCAGGTTAAAGTCAAAATGATATTGGGCGGATTATCAACAATGTTGAAGAAAATTATAATACTGCTGTACCTGCAAAGTAAAACTGATTTGAAATAAATATTTTAATTTTTTTTTTAATTCTCTCATGTGTAAGGGTTTTTTAATTAAATTAAGTAGGCCTAACTAAAAAAATAAAAATCTGACGTCTAATCCACTGAAACACTTTAAAGTGGAATGAACAAACGGGCACAGCAGTAGGAAGAAAAGTAAATGTGTTATTATACTGACTGTTAAAATTATATTTAAAAACAAAAACACATTTTAATCAAAACCGTCACAAAAATGAACTGAAGAATAAATGTAAAATAAATAAATGAATATGAAATAAATAAACAAACACAAAGAAGTGAATAAAGAAAGAAAGAACGAAGTAGAATCTGGATACGGACATTTGCCTCCCCCCTCCAATAATAAAGTGCATAGGCGGAAAAATCCACAAGCAGAAGTGCAAGATAGGATAAATGCTCCACGAATTAAAATAAAATGTATATCTGATAATTATAATAATTACAAAAGGAAAAACAGATATAACATTCAGTCATTGTTTATAAAATAGCCTTTCACTTTATTGTTAATTGTGGGATTTATGCAATTATTTAATAGGTCAAGTAAATTGGGTGTGACGAGCTTTAATGAATGAATAACTTTAAAAATAATTAGTATGACAGGTGACATAGCATAGCTTGGACACTATGAAATCATTTTTCACTTGACACTGACAACACTGATTTCGATGTAAGTTTTAAATTAATTTATTACACGTTTGCAGGGAGAAAAATCATCCATGAATGGATGATTGTACCCTTTCCTCTTTGGCTTGCATGTGGACTCAGCTTTTGATGCGTTTTAAACAGCCAGAAAGTAATCGCTTCATTAACTAAGTTTAATATATTTAAAAAAAATAATAATAAAAAATAAAAAAAGTAAGAAAATAAAAAAAATTGGGTAATATATTTTAATTCAGTCCTTAACAAGTTAGTCTTGGAATAAATCACCGAGCTGGCAATAATGCGTTCTATATAGTAATTTTTTGTGAAATGCAGAGATTCCTTTGAACTACAAAACAGATTATAGCAGCTAATTGTTTATCTAAGGGGCCTACCTGACGTTTGTTTAGTCACGTTCTTTCTGTATCTTTACTTTTTGTTTGCGCTGTTGAGCTATATCTCCTTTTCTCTGTGTTGTAGATATATTTTTATGGTTACATCTAAACCAACGTCCAATAATGTAAAATGTAGACAACAGACCTGACCTTCCTAATGTTAAGTAGTCCAGTCTCTCACACCGGATAATGTTGTTAAATGTTTGCTACGTTATTGAGACGATGGCACAATGGACACATAACACAGTGTATTGTTTGTGTGTCTGTCTGTGTGTATGTAAATTTGTATAATGTTATCACTCCATTCTTATTAATATATGGATAGATAGATAGATAGATAGATAGATATAGATATATTGAGGGATAGACTGAGAGATAGATATAAAGATAGTGACAATTTATAAGATTATGGGGACTACTTGACTGATTAAGTATAGTCATGCTACAACCGAAATGACTGGTGTAATAACATGATTTGTACCAGTCGTACAGAGACCTTGTATTATTTTATCATTTTTACTCGACGATATGAACTAATTACAATGCATATGCTCATAGAATGCAAAGAGAGGGATGAAGGACTTATAGAAACAAGAAAATATAAGGGAAATAACTGAAAACTAATAATTAAAGTAGGTGTATTTTCTGTAATAATTAACTAATTAACTTCCTATCTTCACGCAATAACAGTATTTTTCTCCATCAAGCATGGATTCTTTATAACACATTGGATAAAAATCTACTGGAAAGTAAATATTTTTTAGAAAATAAATCTGATAGTCATTTTTATGATTTTAAAATCGCAAATCATCCGAGATTCGGGACACAATTATGGATGATAAATACCATTAAACCATTTAAGACATTTGTTTTCTATGATTCTTAAGTAAGATGTAAATAATCTAATATAATCCATCCTCAAACATGAGTCATATAACAGGAATTTTGGTCCGCCATGACACTTTAGCGATACATCGCCGAGATGAGCGTGTTTCAGGAGGTAAAGAATTCAATTAGCATGTTTGCAGAATCTTGATAAAATTTCAAACAGTAAGTTAAAAATACGAATTGTATACTGTGAAATAAATAAAGAACCAACAGAAACTACAAAAAACAATATAGTATAAGTTTTCCTTACCAGCAGAAGTGACACAACTTTTTCGCCATCTCCTCGCTCTGTTAATCACCCAGCAATGAGCTACTTTGTGTAGCTTTCAGAGTACTCCGTGCAGACACTGTTTATTTATTTATTTATTTATTTATTATTATTATTATTATTATTATTATTATTATTATTATTGTTATTATTATTTTGGTACAATTTTTTTGTTACATTCGGAATATAATTCACGTGGCTTGCACGCCCATTTCTCAAGTTTCATCTTCTTTATGTACTTTATTCTGAAAACAGTTTGTTCTAGGTCACTGGTTTAGCTGAATGCATTATCACTGAGAGGTGCCTACAATGTCAGTTAGTTTTGTGAGTCAGTCATGTTTCTGAAAGATGATTTGAGGATAAAGTCAAAAACATATTGGGCGGATTATCAACAATGTTGAATAAAATTATAATATTGCTGTACCTCAAAAGTAAAATTGATATGAAATAAATATTTAAATTTTACTTTTAACTCTCGTGTGTAAGGGTTTTTGAATTAAATTAAGTAGGCCTAAGTAAAAAAAAAAAATAAAAAAAAATGGCGTGTAATCTACTGAAACACTTTTAAGTGTAATAAATAAACGGGCACAGTAGTAGGAAGAAAAGTAAATGTGTTATTATAGTAAATGTGTGTGTCTATGTGTATATTATATATATATATATATATATATATATATATATATATATATATATATAGCTGTCGTATTTTTTACACTGAATTCACAGAAAAAGTTATATATTGACTCTGTGTTTGAAATAAATTCACAACTATTGTGAATAAATATTTTTATTTTACACTAGTTTCACTTTCTTTCCATTGGTTATTAATAAAGACAAGTAACAATTGATTCAAAAGTTAAAAAGATTTTTTATTCGCAAAAATCATGCTTATTAACTGATTTACAACAGATTTTTTTTTTTTTTAAATGGTTAACGAACAAATCGAAGATATTTTACAAATTATTAAAAGGATAATGAGCAAACAGTTTGGAATGATTTTTCATTCTCAATGTTCAATCATGCCTGTACTGGGCACCCTATTCGAGTAAATTTAGAAGTTAATTTCACTGACAATTAATTGCAAACATTTAAATTAAAATTAATAATCATTAAACATAATTATTATTAATAAGCAAATATGAAATACTAATTATAATAACAAATTTATTTTAAAATGTAGAATTATTACCTATATGAAAATGAAAAATGATATTAATAATAACAAATTACATTTAATTTAAAATACATGTATGTAAAATAATTGTTAAATCATAATTATTTTCAGTACGAATATGTAAAATAATAATTATCATAACAAATTAGGAATAAGCTGAACACTCACAATGACTGTTTTATGGCTAAACACAAAGCCTGGATTTCATCTAGTTTTATCACAGTTCAGTTATTTCCCTTTAGTGGTTTAATAATGTGTTATGAATCTGCTAATATTAAAAATATTGCAACAGTAATCTGTCATGAATAGGGAAGTAAAAGCTATTGTTACACTAAAATATGAATATGCAACTTAAAGTATTATGCTAATATATTACGAATATACAAATTAAAGTATTAAGCTAAAATATTATGAATATGCAAATTATAGTAACTATTGTAACAATGTATTAAGAATGGGGAAAAGCAAAATATTTATTACATATTTGTGTTTGTTTTTCTGAATATTCAAATGTAAAATATAACAAATTATGAATGATCAATTAATTGAAAAAAGACTAATAAAAATGTATTACAATTTTCTTCATTTTCAGAACATTTTATAACAGCAGTATGTATGTATGTATGTATGTATGTGTGTATGTATGTATGTATGTTTTTATGTTTGTAGTCCATGTACTTGTATGTGTGTGTGTTTATGACCATATACAGAAAAGATGAACACAATACAAGTCATTAAAATAATTTAAGTGCGATTTTGTATACATATTGCAAATATAAAGAAACGAGAAAGAGTTGTGTTAACATATTCAAAAACTGGTTTAATAACAGGTGTAAAGTTATTCTTCAAAATTAAATTTTATATATATATGGTGGGTTTCAAGAACTTCAGCTTGGCCTAACCATTACTGTTAATTATTTGTTTGTCTTCACATTTCAATTTTTCTGTCAATTATTTTCTGAAATGATCCAGACTGATTTTGTACATTTTTCAAGGTCTGAACAACCTGTAAATAAAAAGGGAAGAAATAGTGGCAGGTTATTTTGTGTATGACATTTACGTAGATATTTAAGTATATTATAACTGTTAGTTACTGGCAAATGATTGCAGTGTGATATCACCCATCATTTGTACAGTAAGTAACAACTTTTATTTATTAATATATTATTTGTTTAATCCTAATTTCTTATTTTTGTTTTGTTTTTATTTTTGTCTTTATTTTCTTTTTTAATTGATTTATTTATTTAATTAATTAGAGAGAGAGAGAGAGATACACAGAGAGGCATAGATATATATAGCTTTGTTTCGTTCTGTTTTCTTTTTGTTTGTTTAAGGTTTTTTTGATGGAGGAACTATTTTTATTCATATTTAAATTGTAAGTAATATTAGACAGGTCTTTTTGTGTGTTTTTTTAGGTTTTTTTGGAGAGCTGTTAAGGGGAGATCACTCACCTTTTAATGGTTGGCCTGTCCTTTGAGTGCTGTGACCAGCAACTCTGCATGAGATCTTTGTACTGCGGCATCATGTTTGTTACACTGTTCAGCCGCGGCCTGCTTCCACGAGTCACCAGCTCTATCACCTGTAAACACACTGCTGTTGTTTAACACACACATCAACCTATCACAGGTGTGTTCATACTAATGTGTGTGTGTGTACACCAACACTCACAAGCACACACACACACACACGGCTTGAATTCACACACACACAGAAACAAGTGCATGTAAATAAACTAATTTACAAGTGCATTTGGATACTAATATAAGTACCTTTACAGAGAAATATATTAATATATCAACTCAAATACCTTTGTAGACAGATACATGCAGACACATTCACACCCACACATATATTACACATATACTGCACACTTAAATACACAAATGCACACTCAAGCATATATACACAAATACATACACAAATAACAGATTGTATCACACTACATCTTGCTATGTGGTGGTATCTTGAAACTCGTCTTAACACACACACACACACATACACACGCACAAATACACACAAACGACAAATTGTATCAAATTACCTCTTCCTCCTTCCAAACACATCCACACTCAAACAGACAAACACACAAACAAATCACATCAAACTACCTCTTCCTCGGTGACAGTGTCTTCAAATGGGTCTTCACAGACAAACAGCTCCCACATTACAAGTCCAAACGAGTAAACATCGGCTGCCGTTGTGATCACTGCGTCATCCTCGAGTACAGTGGGGTTCTGCAGTATTTCTGGAGCTGTCCAGCGAATGTTGGCTGGACATGCACTGTAGTTACGACGACCTGTAAAGTTACCTGTGTCTTTGTACAGTCCATTTAGTAACTATTCTAAAACTTAATAGCTGTTGAGATTAAATTTTATGTTTCTTTTATTTTTATTTTTAAATGAATATTTTAAGATTATATACATACGTACATACACAGACACATATGTTCTACATCCATGTTTTCCATAAAGAAATGGAAACACACACATACACACACATACATATAAACACATGCACAACTACTTAAACATAAATGGACAGTCACACACACATATATATACACACACACACTCACATATACACATACACATGTATACAAAAACTATACATACATTAACATATGCAGTTATACTCTCATATTTATACTTACAAACATTAATGCTCAAATATGTACCCTTATTGAATTATATTAATAAACTACTAGAACACATTAACAACAGAAAATCTTAAATGGTTTTATATCAGTCTACACCTTTGCTAATGGGAGATAACTCTGCCAAGAAAAACACATAATATTGTCTACCATAGTTCTTAAAAGGCATTATGGGTAAAGTATAAAAACATATTTTCTTTATTTAATTTTTTATTTATTTATTGATTTATTATCATTATCAGTACTTTATATAAATAATCATTATATGTATAAGATTTTTATTTTTATATTAAATCTCTCATTTTTGCATTAAAATATTCACATAAAGATTCACCAATACCAAGTTAAAAGTTTATTTTCCTTTTGAAATAAAATCTTGGTCTTCTACATCCATATTTTTCTCACAGAAATGGGAACAGACTGATACAAATTCAATAATTTCTATTTTTGTTCAGTTACTGACTCTTGTTCATAACAATAATGTCTGTCATTTTTCTTTCAAGGAATTGTGGGTAAAACTCACAGCAGCAGTCTTCCTTTGTACAGTTCTGTCTTAGTGGCTGTATCATTTTTGTCAGTCCAAAATCAGCAACCTGATATTTTATAAAAATTAAAATTTATTTATAATTCACCAAATTTGTCTTTGAGAATCTGAAGTATAGCCTACAAGAACCTTGTTTGAAACAAATCTCTTAAGAAAATAATAAGAAATTTTATTTTAAAACAAACAACAATTCTACTGACACTGTCAGAACAGTCAGAGATTGTGTTCATGATAACCATGAATTAAAAAACTCTTTGACAGCAGAAAAACAAAATATTATAGTTGACCACACCAAGCGTGCCTTAACAGATCTTTGAATGGAATGTAAAAAGTTAGAATGAAATTTAAAATAATAATTTTTTTTAAATTCTCCACATCTCTTTTAAACAGAAAACTGATTTTTAATTTTTTTATTTATTTGTTTTCTTATTTTTCTTAATATTTTATTTTATTTTATTTTATTTTATTTTATTGCTGGAAATAAATTACAAGGGATCTTTTATATGCACTTTCACTAAAACTACTTGGCCTATGATCTAACAATAACAGAGCACTGTCTGACCTGGGAAACAGAATTGGTTGGATTGGGAAAATGCCCCTAAAAAACTACTACTAACAGGGACAAGTCATTAATGCATTCCATATGAGAGCTTTACCTCTAGTCTACACATCCTTTTGTCTAACAACTAAAATGTGTTAGTGTTTACTGATTCTTTATCTTCAAATAATTGAGAATAAAAAAATTAAAAAATGAATTAACATCAGAACACTACAAAATAAAACAGCAAACATTTGATTTAACACAGCCACATTCAACAGCCTTCGTGTTCAGCCAACAAAAGCTGTCTTTAGTTTTGAAGTTTAAGTGTTTCTAAAATATCGTTGATTTGTTAACAGCTGTAATATTTTGCAGTCTTCTGTCAGAACAGTTTTAGAAATCTGTTATAAATCACTGATAAATCAGGACTATTGGAATAAAAATCTGTTATTTTTTTTTTTGTGATTTATTTTTAAAACAGTATTTGTTAGTTATAAAGCATAACAAAAAATAATAATAATATTTGTCAAGGCAGTGATCAATTTGTTTTTAGAATGGCAAAACCTATTTTGTATATCTCTGTAGAAAAAAAATCTTCATTGCAGCTTCTTTTATACTTTATTATTAGCAAAGAGTTATCAGCTCTATTTAAACATTCATTTCATAGACTTAAGCTTAGGTAGTGAATATTAATTCCTTTCATACGGAAGTTATTATATTCATAATACTCTGTAATAATGTAGTAATAAGATACTTTTTTGTGAAGTGTGTGTTTATTTTTTGCTCTCATGCTCTCTCTCATCTCTCTCTCTCTCTCTCATCTCTCTCTCATGCTCTCTCTCTCTCTCTCTCTCTCATCTCTCTCTCTCTCTCATGCTCTCTCTCTCTCATGCTCTCTCTCTCTCTCTCTCATGCTCTCGCTCTCTCTCTCATCTCTCTCTCTCTCTCTCTCTCTCTCATCTCTCTCTCTCTCTCTCTCTCTCTCATCTCTCTCTCTCTCTCTCTCTCATCTCTCTCTCTCTCATGCTCTCTCTCTCATTCTCTCTCTCTCTCTCTCTCTCTCTCTCTCATCTCTCTCTCTCTCTCTCTCTCTCTCTCTCTCTCTCTCTCTCACTGCTCTCTCTCTCTCTCTCTCTCTCTCTCTCTCTCTCTCTCTCTCTCTCTCTCTCTCTCTCTCTCTCTCTCTCTCTCTCTCTCTCTCTCTCTCTCTCTCTCTCTCTCTCTCTCACTCTCTCTCTCTCTCTCATGCTCTCATCTCTCTCTCTCTCTCTCTCTCTCTCATCTCTCTCTCTCTCTCTCTCTCTGCTCTCTCTCTCTGTCTCTCTCTCTCTCTCTCTCTCTCTCTCTGTCTCTCTCTCTCTCTCTCTCTCTACAGATAAAATTATTAATTTTTGTTTCTTTTTATAAACGGAAGAACATGATAAATGTAATTTTCATATCCGAAATACTGTCAGTCTCCCTCTCCCACACACACAGACACAGACACAGACACAGACACACACACAGACACACACACACACACACACACACACACACACACACACACACACACACACACACACACACACACACACACACCTCTGTTCATATCTCTCCCCTTTTTTTTCTCTCACCTGAGAAACCAAACTTCTTTCTTCATCAGCTCTATGATGTCATCAGTCACCTGGTTGTCATGGAGAAAATCTTTACTAATCGACAACTTTAATCAAAAAATGTTTCCTTAAATATCTAATTAATAAATATAAATAAAATATATATATGTATGTAAAAAAATAATTAAAAAGAAAATAAATAAAAATTCGAATCCTATATCTGCATTTGTAAATTCACCATGGCAGTAGCTCACCTCTGTCTTATTTTAATCGTGTCAATAGACATAACAGCATTCTCTAAAACAGGCAGCTGACTTTTCTTGGACACTTTCGATCCTGGTTCATAATCCCGGTACCTAACAGACATCAGTGATGGGGCTGTTAGGCGTTTGTCATAAATGTCATCATTGGGGGAATGGTGTGAAAACCCTCTCATTTTTCCAGTAACTGAAACAGCAAATATGTGACTTCTTAAACACTTTTATATATATATATATATATAATGATGTCGCAACCATAGAAAAATGTTGGTGATCAGGTATTTTTAAATTAATTCTATTTTTTAATCTATTTTATTATTAATTAAGATCGGAAGCTACAAAACCAAAATTAAATGTAAAACTCAGAACTATACGGATAACATACAGAGTAGTTCTTCGTATCACCTAAGGTTCATTTGTTATTATTAATAAAGATTGGAAGCCAAACATAATTTCAAAATCTAACTCAGAAGAATACAGACTCCAATTAGAACAGTTCTTTATGTCACTAAATGAATATTTTAAATGCAGAACTCCGAAAATCTCACCTGGAAGTTTGTAGTAGAATGGTAGGTGTGTTCTACTGAGGTAACACAAGAATCCGATAATGAATGCCATGAACAAGAAGCTAAGAATAGCACCAAACATAATAAACATATCACTGCTCTTGCGGTTTTCTGATCTTTCTGCAAAAAATTTAAATGATCAAGTACTGTTAATTAGACGGCATTCTCATTAGTGTATTCTGCAGTTACACTGATGCTTGTCATCCAACAGTCTTGTAAAATTTATTTAAATTATTAATTAATTACTAATTACACGGCAGTCTCATTAGTATATTTAAAAAAATAATAATTTGTTGCCACAGTCATGCTTGTTATCTGACAAACTCTAAATTTATATTATAAAACGTCTAACCTAGAATTTCAGAATATATTGTATGTTTTACATTTCTAACAACAGATATCTCTGTAACAATTGATATAAATTTCAAAAACAAATTTTGTACAGTGATATTTCTACTTACATTTTTTTATTCACCACATCACATAATTTACACATTCCGTTATTTTTACTTTGAAGAAAGCAGAAAAATTCCTAACAGACTGAGGATATGAAAAATTGTCCAGTTATTTTCTGATCAGTTATATAGGTTAAGTATGTTATGTAAAATATAACAATGCATAAATCACTGATAACATTCAAGCATCAACTTATATGTGGGTTCTTACATTTCTGTGAATCAAACAATGCTACAGAATTTTTTATATATATACACACACACACACACATACATACATACATACATATATATATATATGTGTGTGTGTGGGTGTGTGTTTACAGACAGACATACAGATAGATAGACATAGATTTAGATTTTTTTTTTTATATATATATATATACACACACACACACACACAGACACATATACATACATACATATATATATATATATGTAGCAGTACCAGATTTTTTTTTTTTTACGTTTTCCAGAACACAGGAAGTAGAACGTAACAGCTACGGGTGGGTTCAGACCATTTATTCGATGTCACACAAAAAATGAACGACGTTGAACGACGTGGTAGAGGCTGTGGTGGAGGTTGTGGCGAAGGTCGAGGCCGAGGTGGAGATATTGGTAAATGAGGTGAAGAAGATGAAACCGGAGAAGATGAAGGCAAATCTCCTTCATCCAGAGATAACATGTCTTGATTCTCACTAGGATCAGTTTCTGTGCTTTCAGCCTCTGGGGCATTAAGCATGTGTTCGTCAACACCAGAACCTTCACCCTCTGTCTCAACAAGATGCTGATCGTCATTAGCAACCTGCGAGGCAGACGTAATTTCTCCAACAGTAACTTCAGGGATGGATATAAGACCATCGTCTGCTGTGGAAAATATATCAAGATCCTCTATCTCCGACTGTGTTTCCTCCAAATCTTGTTTCTCTGGTGTAGGATTTGAATGAAGCAGTTTCCTCCTGGGTTTCGGCTTAGGCTTTTCTTCCTTATCAGGAAGAAGGGACCCTATTGGAAGAAGATGATTTCGATGTAAGGTCCTTGTCCTTCCCTCACCATCTTCCCTCTGTACAACGAACACCGGGATATCCTTGTTCGGCTGTGAAAGGATGAGGTATGGAAATTCTTCCCATCGATCTGCAAGTTTATGCTTACCCTCGAAAGCCAATGTCTTGACTAAGACACGATCACCTTCCTCTAAGGTTGCGCCCCTAACCTTCAGGTCATAGCCAGTCGTTTGTCGTTGTTGAGCTAACTTTATTGCTTTTGATGCCAATTCATAGGAATGTTTAATTTTCTCCTTTAAAGATTTGACATATGTCAGCAGTGAGTCATTACCCCTGTTCAAATCAATTCCAAAGGCAAGATCAATGGGCAATCGGGGCTCTCGTCCGAACATTAAGAAGAACGGTGAATATCCAGTTGAATCATGCCTGATGCAGTTATAGGCATGAACTAGAGGTCCAACATATGTTTTCCAGTCCTTCTTTTGATCAGGATTAAGAGTCCCAAGCATATCAAGCAATGTACGATTAAATCTCTCGCACATGCCATTACCCATTGGATGGTATGGGGTAGTTCTTGATTTGTCCATTCCCAAAATTATGCAAAGTTCTTTCATCAAACGACTTTCAAGTTCGCCCCCTGATCACTATGTATTCGTAGAGGAATACCATAGTGTATCACAAAGTTGTTGTAGAAGGCCTCTGCTGTAGTCTTTGCTGTCATATTTCTAGTAGGTATAGCTTGCACGTACCTGGTGAAATGATCAGTGATTATTAAAATATGTTGATAACCTCCCTTTGAGGTTTCCAAAGTAAGAAAGTCCATACAAATTAACTCCAGGGGTTGAGTGGTGGTGATATTAATAAGCGGAGCACGAGCATTAGCTAATGATTTCCGCCGTACACACCGGTTACAGTTTTTAATCCATTCCTCAACATCAGCTGCCATGCCTGGCCAATCAAATCTGTCACGAAGAAGTGATAAAGTCCTGTCACGACCAGGATGCCCAACATCATTGTGTAAACCATGGAGAACATCATGAACATATTTAGATGGTAAAACAAGTTGATATCGAATCTGACCATCGATCTTCACCTGGCGATGCAAAATACCTCTCACAAAAACAAAACTATCAAAAGCTCTGAAATAGGCATTATTCACTGGGGTAGAAGGAAAATCTTGTCGACGAGGTTTCTTCTTCCTTCGTACAAGCTCCATCCATGGATGCAAGATTGTATCAGCAGCTTGGGCTTTCCTCCAGTCTCTGTCAGACATTCCACTGATGTTCTGTCCATCATCCAGAACAGAATCGACCACTTCTGCAGAAGTGCTTAATGCTTCTACAAACGGTTGAGCATTCAAAACACCACATACAGCTCTAACTGTGTCTGCCGATATTTCGGTATGTTCTGATGAACCAGGTAGTCTGGATAAAGAATGAGCATCAGCGTTGTTTAACCCAGGTCGGTAAAAGATGTTAAAATCGTATGATGCAAGTGCTGCTAGCCATCTGTGACCCGTGGCATCCAACTTTGCCGATGTGAGTACATATGTTAGCGGGTTGTTATCGGTCAGCACCGTAAACTTGTTTCCATACACATATTCATGATATTTCTCACTTATAGCCCATTTTAAAGCAAGAAATTCTAACCGATGAGCTGAATAATTGGCTTCAGACTTACTGAGACTTCTACTGGCATAGCTAATGACATGCTTCATCCCGTCATTTTCTTGATAAAGCACAGCACCAAGGCTATGTGAACTTGCATCAATGTGCAATTCAAACGGTTTACTGTAATCAGGATACCCAAGAATGGGAGGCGAAGATAAGATTTCTTTCAGTTGCTGAAAAGCTACCTCTTGACTGGGTCCCCATGTCCAAGGTTTGCGGGGTTCGTTCTTCTTGGATTGTGGCCTGGTGTGAGGCATTAAGGATGTCAAAGGTCTAGCTACCTTTGCAAAATCCTTAACAAATTTTCTATAATAGCCAGCGAACCCCAAAAATTGCCTAACCTCATTAGGGTTAGTTGGCTTTGGCCAATTAATAATCTTCTCAACTTTATCAGGATCGGCTTCTATCCCAGCCTCAGAAATTACATGTCCAAGAAAATTTATTTTGTTTTTGAAAAAGGAACACTTCTCTGCTGTCAGCTTCAAACCTGATTCTCGAACTCGCTGAAATACTTGGGACAAGCGATCAAGATGTTCATCATACGTTTTGGAAAATATTAAAATATCATCCAAATAAATCAAACATGACTTGAGATGAAGTCCCTCAAAGGTATCATTCATCAACCGTTGATATGTTGCTGGACTGTTGCATAACCCAAAGGGCATACGATTGTATTCGTAAAATCCTAAAGGTCCAACAGTAAATGCAGTTCTTTCCTTGTGGTTTTCTTCAATTTTAACCTGGTGGTATCCACTCTTCATGTCTAAAGTTGAAAAATATTTTGCACCCGTCACAGCATCAAACATCTCAATTCTTGGAAGAGAGTAAGAATCTTTAACGGTTTTCGAATTCAGCTGTCTATAATCTACACACATCCTGAGTTTACCATTTTTCTTGCGAGCTAATACCACGTTTGAAGACCAAGGAGAATGAGAATGTCTAATGATGCCACCGGCCAACAACTGTTGTAAATGATCCTTGACCTCCTGGTACATTGCGGGTGGTATACGTCTATGTCGCTGCTTAAAGGGCGTTTCATCGTCTAACTCAATTCGATGGTGTACCGCAGTGGTATGACCTACATCTAGATCACCTGTTGAGAAAATATCTGAAAAAGAAGAAATGACCTGTTTTCCCTGTTCTAATTCTTCAGGTACTAAACAACAATCTCCAAAATTCAACATATCTAAAACAGAAAAATCTTTTGAAGTTGTTGTCTCTTTCATCTCAGGAATATCTTCAATTTCAACAGCTTGTATTTCACAAATAATGGCACGTGAGGGAACGGATATTGCACGAGTTGTCACATTGGAAATGTGAATGTCTAACTCAAACAATTTCTTTTTATTGTCATACTTGTAGCTGAATAAACTTGGAGCGATGTCTAAGTCATCCGGAATAACGGAACCCTTGGTTGGTGCAGTCATAGCCCAAGTACATCTATAGGGAAGAGGTTTATCAACAACACTACGCAGCGTGATTTCACTGTTGGCAGGAATCACCACTCTTTTGCATTCTGCACTCTTCACCTTACCAAGAATAAAATGGTTTCTCTCCAATTCTTTTTGCTGTAATGTTAAACATCTAAAAGACAGATACCAAGGGGTATGAAGATTAGCTTTTTGTAGAAATCTGTTACCATGTGTTTTCTTGCACTGATTCATAAAATGAGAGAGAACGTTAGTACCAAGAAGTAATGGGACAGAAGAATTGTACTTACTATTTGGTACAACTAACAAAATGCTAAGCAAAGGAGAGGAAATACTGTCTGTCCCTTGCAGTTCAACTTCAATATACCCATGATACGGTAAAAGCTTACCATCGGCACATTCAACGTTTAAAATAGTATCAAGAGATTTGAGAGGTGTATCAGAAAAATGCTTGTTATAAAAACCTTCAGAAATTGTTGAAACTGTAGAACCAGTATCTAACAGAGCTTTAGTAGAAATACCATTGACAAGTATAGAACTTTCATTTGGATCACCAACCATTTCTGTTATTTGCTGGTTTTGAAATATGGGCTTGACTCCATGTGTACCTATGGGTTGCCCTTCGCCATAGGCGGTCTCCAGTTTAAAGGTTTACCTGTCTGGTGGGGTAATTTAACCCTACATCCCTTCTTTATGTGCCCTGGCTGACCACAACGAAAACAGACCGGTTCATTACTCTGAAAAGAAGATGATGCAGAATTCCATTTTGGAACAGATTTGATATCTGCCTGATGCCTTGTTTTGGACTCAGTGGCTGTCTGACGCTGCTTCAGAGAACTCAACTCTGCTGACATCTGTTTGAGTATATCTCGAATTTCCTGAATATCGGAATTCTCTTGAGAAACCGCAGCCTTTCCAGGAATAGTCTTGCCCTTTGATTCAATTATTTTCTTTCTCTGTTGCAATTCTTCTTCTACTTGTCTTATAACTTTAATAAAATCTTCAAAAGTGTCATCCTTTTCAAACTTGTGTCCTGATAAATCTTTTAGTTCAGGTCGAAGCCCTGTCCAAAACATATTACGTAACATTGCTTCAGTTTCAGATTGATTCACTTTCCCTGCAGCAACAGCCTTGCACAAAATATCTTCAAGCCGGCATGCCCAGTCAGCTACACTTTCATCGTCACTTTGTTTAGCTGTGTAAAAGGTAGCCATAATAGCATGACCCACTTTTACTTCTCCAAGAACACTATCAAGTTTCTCTATTAGTCTTTCAATAGGCGCATCTTTATCTATATCCATTGCAACGCGAGCAGCTTTACCGCGAAGCGAACGCCTAATAGCTTCAGACAGGACAGATGTACCATGGGTATTAGTCAAACATTCCAATTCATGTTTCCATTGATCAAAATCAACATCACCTTTCCCGTCACCTGAGAAGAAAGGAAGCCGAGGTGGCTGTGTTAAAGTCAGTGACGAAGGCAGAGTAGGCTGTAAAGGTGAATATTTGGCAGCTCCTTCATCTTCCTTTTTGACAGCTCCTTTAGTAAACTGAGTCATCCAGCTAACCAAATCTTCTGGAGTATCAGCCTTAGGCTGGACATGTAACTGTCTAAATGACGAAATTAACTGCACCTCTTCCGCACTTAATTCCGCTATTTTAGGATCAGACATGGTTGAAGGTAAGTATATACTGTAATACTATCTTTATAAGTTATAGAAGATATTAAGGTAAGAATATAACAACTACACAAAAAAACAATCTTCAAAAAAAACAAATACAAGGTATTCAAGTTCAGGTATTGACTCTTTCTATCACAGGTAAGTGAAAACAATTAAAATAAATAAATTAAATTAAATAATTAAATAGATTCACACAGTGAAAAGGTACTCAATTACAAATTTGTATCGATACATCATTTGCTTTTTTTTTTTTTCAACGTATATGAAAACAACTTAAAAACAAAATGTCCACAGAAGAAAAAGAAAAAGAAATAAATAAATAAGATCTGTTGTTTGTTTTCTGATAACTAAATTGGCTTTTCAAAGCAATGTCATGGCGTTATACATAATATAACCATTTCTCATTGCATTATTTTAGTTCTAAGTTAAAATGTCCACGTGGAATTACAAAAAAACAAAACCACACACACAAATAAAATCAGAGAAGCTCACGAAACATCTGATGACGTCATACACTAGGGAGGAAGTTCATAGGTGGAGTTAGTAACACTGTCGTCGATACATACACCCTCTGCCATCCATTGGTTGTGTGTCCATCCTTTGTCTTGTTTGTCAGTCCCTACGTCGGCTCCAAATGTAGCAGTACCAGATTTTTTTTTTTTACGTTTTCCAGAACACAGGAAGTAGAACGTAACAGCTACGGGTGGGTTCAGACCATTTATTCGATGTCACACAAAAAATGAAGACAAGGAAAAACACCCTAAGAGAACAATAAAACAACAATAAATATCACATCATAGAGTACATATAGCATCAAGTTATAGAATAATTTATGTATATATATAACATTTATATCACAATTTAAGCAAATGTATATCTATAATACTATTCATCTCATCATGAAAATAATGTAAATTGAATTATCTTGCTTTAAATCCTGAGTATTTAATGCCAAACTATAAAAGCATTTGATAACATAAAGCAAATACATGTAATAAATACACTTGATTAACATGACAAATACAACTAGTCATATACCACAGTTATACATGACAAACTGATATTTGACAAACATAATACATAAAAACTCATACCAGGTAGATGACACCTGGGTGTAAGAAACTGGATTCTCCAGTACACTGAACGAGAACAGGACAATCTACAAATCAAATACAAGACATATAAAAGAAACTACCGACAATTACACAATTAACACATCACATATCGCCAACCACGATGCACCAAAACATGTACACACACACATAAAAAATATACATACAAAATACATATACACAATTGACATTTCATTCAGATTGTATGTTTTCTTTAAGCCAGTTATCTTGAACAAATGTTTATTCAATGTAATTTAATCCATATATCCAATATAAATAATAATTACTTTATATATTCCTAAAGTAATTAAACAAGTATGTATACAAAACATACATATATTAAATAAAGCAAAATACAGACTAACCTTTCAGATAATATCCACTTTCAAATAATAAATTCAGTTCCACCTTTAAAAATGAAATCTGGCCTGACAGTATAATCTTAGCAGGAGAAATAAACCTGAACACTTGAGCCAGGTTGTTTATTCCCTGATGGGCTTGGGAGAGGAGTTTGGAAACAATAGTTAACGCGCAAGGCAAGTAACGTGTGTTAATACAGTGTAAGCTGAATGAAACAATCACCACAATGACAAGTTACCAGCCTATTGTTTGGCATAACCTGGCTAGGGATAAAATAAAACTTTAGTTACACAATAAGCTGACAGGAGGCAAGCTGTAAATAAAACCTTACATTAATGACCAAGCCTGCTAAAAAGCAAATATCTGCACATAAAACATTAAATACAAATCCTAACTAAAACAAATACCACATACTTCCACATATATATACAAAAACAATCTACATCTATGTCTATATATAGATAGAAAGATAGAAAAACATAAATATATGTGTATACTAAGAGACAAATAGCTGGGCAGATATATAGACAGTCAGATAGACAGATAGATAGATATAGATTTTATTTAATACAGACACACACATACATTTCTTTTTAAAATACATCAACACCAGGTAATTCATTTAATGTACAATTACCCCATTTGCACTTTAAGCTGAGGTAAAAGTATACACAATTATGTTGTTATGAGTGTGTAACTAATACACTAGATTAAGATAACATTACTGACACTATTAAATTATTATCTGAACTTGTTATCTACATATTGAATGTAAACGATTACTCTGTATAGTGAGCACTGTAAGCTACATAATAAGGTGTAAAGAAATATAACTCTGCAGTGAGGTTTAATGAGAATGTTGTATGATGTACCAAGTGTTATAACATTTATTTGTATAAGTAATTGTGTTACTATGCAAATAGGTTGGTTATGGAGACAACTTAAAATTCATCATCATTCGATTAGAACATCAGTAATAATAAAACAATTAATTGCTTTATTGTTGTTGTTGTTTGCGTATGTTTGTATTGTTTTTGTTTTTTTTATTTGTTGTTTTTTTAACTGTTTTATTTTTTTATTTTTTATTATTATTCTTTTTATTTTACTAAAACTTTAAAAATGTTCAAATTAAATGTATTGAAGTTTTCTTCAAATTGGTGAAATGTGATTAATGGCAGACTTGAAAAGAACTCTGCAAATTACAAAACTACAATAACAATAACAACAACACCAAGAGCATAAATTATCATTTTAGTTATATGTGATGAGTTGTTCAGCTATTATTCAAGTATTTCATTTAGAAAATATTTTTCTACAAATGTGCTCCAAGATATTGAAAGTTATGTGTTCATGTCCTGTCTAGAAGATATCTTTTTTCTTTTCTTTTCTTTCTTTTCTTTTCTCTTTATGTTTGCTGGAGGAGGACATTTTTTATTTTTTGTTGGTTTTCTCTAGTAGCAGTAGTAATAGAAGTGGTAGTATATTTATTATGATTATTATTATTATAATTATTATTATAATTATTATTATAATTATTATTATTAGTAGTATTATTATTACAATACATTTACCTGAATTATTGACATTCAAAAAGCCATTTGGACAACAGCAGAGGTGATGAAGTTCTGCTGTCTATAAACAAACAAATAAATATATTTTAAAAATGCATCCAGTAAAATAATAAATGAAAAAAATAATGAATACAGCAACAAAGCATGAAGAAATGGACACAAAATTAATTATTATATTTTGAACAAAGCTTGCATGTGAAGCAACAAAATTGGAGAAGAAGAAAAAATGTCTTTTAGTATATACTATCTAATGAATGCACATTTTAAAAATCCCATGTTTTAAAATTACTAACCTTTCAAAGAGTGCCAAAAATTCCTTTTTTCAAATTCCAAAATTTACAATTATTATTTTTGATTTTTAATATTAACACTGGACCTATTTTTAAAATACTTTATATGAAGTTCCCAAATTTTACATTTAAAATTACATACCACATTTCCAACACCAGAATCTTCAATACTTTTAAACAAACCATCATCAGGCTCTTTTCTCGTTGCATCACAAATTAACTTAATTGTTTTCCTTTGTTGCACTGATCTAAAAAAAAAAAAGAAAAAAAGTTGTTTAAATAAATATGTAAATAAATTAATGTTATTCTTTTTATTTACATCAAAGTCATTTTTGTTTAAATGTTACTTTTGGTGCTTGTGTTTTTGTGTGTGTGTGTGTGTGTGTGTGTGTGTGTGTGTGTGTGAGTGTTACCAATGTTTATAAATATTAAATTTTGTAAATTATATACCATGAAAATAAAAGTATGTTGTTATGCTTATAAATATAAGACCAGTATCTATCGAATGCAATAAAAAATTTTTTTATATATATTTATAAATCAAATATGTACACATTAAAAATTAATTCTTATTATTTAAAAATGATATCTGCAAGTATTTATATACATTAAAAGCAAATTCTTTTTATTTACAAATATTAAATTTGCATATATAGCAATCTGAAAGACCATAAATTCAAATATTCACAAATATAAGATCTTTTTTACCTCTATATTCAGTAAAAATAAATTATAATAATTTATTTATTAATATAGTGAATAAATATTTGTTAATTCAATAATATTTGTTAACTGAAACATTATTTTGTTTAGAAATATGAAATTCACATCTACATATATCAAGCAAAAACAAATTTCAATATTTGTTAACATGAAATATGTACAGATCTGTATGCAACAAAAATAATTAATTTTCCAATATTTTAAAATTACTACCCAAACAAAGAGTGCCAAAAATGCCTGTTTTCAAATTCCAAAATTTACAATTATTATTTTTGATTTTTAATATTAACACTGGACCTATTTCTAAAATACTTTATATCAAGTTCCCAAATTTTACATTTAAAATTACATACCACATTTCCAACACCAGAATATTCAATAATTTTAAACAAACCATCATCAGGTTCTTTTCTCGTTGCATCACAAATTAACTTAATTATTGTTTTCCTTTGTTGCACTGAAAAAAATAAAAAATAAATAAATTGTTTAAATAAATATATAAATAAATTAATGTTATTCTTTTTATTTACATCAAAGTCATTTTGTTTAAATGTTACTTTTGATACTTGTGTTTTTTGTGTGTGTGTGTGTGTGTGTGTGAGTGTCACCAATGTTTATAAATATTAAATTTTGTAAATTATATACCATGAAAATAAAAGTATGTTGTTATGCTTATAAATATAAGACCAGTATCTATCGAATGCAATAAAAATGTTTTTTATATATATTTATAAATCAAATATGTACACATTAAAAATTAATTCTTATTATTTAAAAATGATATCTGCAAGTATTTATATACATTAAAAGCAAATTTTTTTTATTTACAATTATTAAATTTGCATATATAGCAATCTGAAAGACCATAAATTCAAATATTCACAAATATAAGATCTTTTTTACCTCTTATTCAGTAAAAATAAATTCTAATAATTTATTTATTAATATAGTGAATAAATATTTGTTAATTCAATAATGTTTGTTAACTGAAACATTATTTTGTTTAGAAATATGAAATTTACATCCACATATATCAAGCAAAAACAAATTTCAATATTTGTTAACATGAAATATGTACAGATCTGTATGCAACAAAAATAATTAATTTTGATTACAAATACTGAATTGTTAATAAAATTCATAATTTTATTTTTGTTTTTACTATCATGAACAGAAAATGTGAATGTAGCTATATTCAGTAAAAACAAATACATTTTTCATTGAACATAATAATGAAGTTTGTACATGCTTATGAATCTAGTGAAAATAAATTCAAATATTTATCTACATGCAATCTGCATGTACCTATCAGCATTAAAAATAAATTTGTTTATTTAAAAATTTCAGATCTTAGCTACCTGTAATCTTCAAAACAAATTTATATAAATATATCACTTAAAATTTTAACATACCTTCAATAAAACCATGTTCTTTTATTTGTAATTTATTTACTGTTGTTACTGTTGCTGTTGTTGTTCCTGCTGTTATTGTTGTTGTTGCATTTGTTGTTGTTGCTCTTCTTCTTCTTCTTCTTCTTATTATTATTATTACTAAAGTAGCAGTAATAGCATGATTATTATTTCTTATTTTTTAATCATCATCATCATCATTACTGATCTTATTATAATTTCTAAATGTAACTGTACATACATGAATTAAAAACAAAGTCTTATATCGTAAAACCTAAAATGAAATTCAGGAAATATTGCTGTAATTTCCAATTACTAAATTCAAATAATGATCCACTGATAAATATGAAGTGTGTAAGTACTTGTCTCCAGTAAAGACCAGTGCTGAGTTGGTGTGGTTGCTGATATCTCGAATGACTCGGAACTTGGCGTAGTTCTGCAAACCAAGAGTAAAATATTGTTTCTGTTCTTTGATGTTGAACTTACATACCTGATAAAAAATATATTAGAAAAAAAATGAAAAAGGGATGGAACATTTTGTAGCTGACAGTTAAACATTAATTAATAATTATAGAAACAGAGAGCAAAAATGTGAGTAAGTGAAAGACAGACAGTGAAAGGGAGAAAGAAAGAAAGGTATAAACAGGCAAAAAGAAATACTGATGAAGAATGAGAGACACAAAAAATGAAAGAGATATAGAAATAGAGTGATAGAGAATAAGAGACAGTGAGAGAGACAGAGAGAAAATGAGATAGAGTAATATATGGGGTAGCAAATGATAGAGAAAGAGAGAAATAATAGAGATGAAAACAAAAAGTGAGTTGTAGGGAGAGAGAGAGAGAGAGAGAGAGAGAGAGAGAGAGAGAGAGAGAGAGAGAGAGATATGATTTGGATTTATTATGTCTAAATGTCTAAATGTACATGTTTAAATATATTTATGAATGTGTATGTATGTGAAATGGACATACGTCAGTTAATGGGATCCATGTTAATGTAATATAAGTAAACAACACATTTTTTTCACTGCAACTAAATAACATCCATACCCTTGCACAATGTCAGTGTTGACTTGAGACATGTTGAGTGATAAAAACGGGTTAAAAGTACAGTTGTAAGACTTCCCTGTAAATAAATAAATAAACAAATAAAGAGAGAGAGAGAGAGAGAGAGAGAGAGAGAGAGAGAGAGAGAGAGAGAGAGAGAGAGAGAGAGAGAGAGAGCAAGTCTGTAGGTCATTTCATAATAAATAAAACAATATTAAGAAATAGAGCTACACAAAATACATTGAAGATATTTTCTCACAGTTACTTGATAAATAATCTTCAACACATTTTTATTTTTTTTTATATATATGTATATATATATATATATATACCTTTCTTTTTATTTCTTTTTTTCTTTTTTTTTTTAAATTTGAAATGTTTGAGTGGTTACCAAAACTATAATACCTTGACAGGTCATGGTAAAGAAAAGAATTGGTCAAGTTGGAAATATGAAACATAATAACCACAATAAACAACAACAAAAATTGAAATTATAAATAGTAAAATCCTATTTTATTATCTGATGTTAAAACCACAATATTGCTGAGAATGATAATGTTGATGAGGTAGATAATAATTATGATGATTATCTTGATGACAATAATAATGCTGCTGCTGCTGATGATGATATAATAAGAGACGATGGTGCAGATGATAATCCATAGTTTAATGTTACCAGTGATAGCAGTGTTGGTAGTCAAAGTAATAATGTTCTTGAGGTTGTGGTTTAACAGTACATGGTAAAGTTAGTGTTTGTGTTAGTGGTTTTGACTGTAAGACCAGTTACAAAACAGTTTTGAAGAATAAGCATATTCAGTTTTAAATAATATGTCAGAATACAAATTAATAATTTCAGTCAAAATTCATTTTAATTTTGTTATGATTTATTTATTTAGCTATTTTTTTTTTCTTTTTCATATTTTTTTTTAAAATGCACGTATTTATTTATTCAATTTATTTAAAGGAAATAATCCTCTTTTTATTACTTACAAAAAGAACGAGTGTAGTTAAGTTAATTTTGATGTATTTGCATAACAAAAATAAGAAGCAGCATTTATAAAAATTCATATATATTACAAAAATCTGCATGCATTACCTCGGCAAGCCATCACTGCGTTGAAAACTTTTCAAATAAATTATGTCTCTTGTGCTTATAACCAGTTTACATGAGCCTATTTGTATAAACGGGACAGCTACATAGTCATTAGAAACGGCAGATTCGGGAGAATTAATCAGCATAAAGACGACAAAACTAATGATTAATGAACTCATCGCATTTCTTCTCACATACGAGAGTTCCGATAACAACCACCGATCGGAAACTGCTGGTGTGATGTCACTGTTCAACATTTACTAAAATCGGGTCATATGCTGAATTAGGTCAGGTCGTCTTGTCAATAATTACGCTTCTTGAAATTCATTGGTTAACGTATTTTTAAAAATGACCGGCCGAATCTGCAATAAACCACGCCCAATATCATTGTTATTTTAAATACGTGCTCTTAATCCTTGGCTAGAAGCAAGTGTAAATATTTCAAATAGGATTAAAGATATTTTGTACTGATTAACTGTAGTTATGTAATTTAAAGAGACAGCAGCACTCAAAAATTAAGCTAAATGTTTTTCTTTGGTTCTTTTTTCAAATTTCATGCGGATGGTTGATAAAGGGAAGCAACCAGTAAAGTGTATATAATGAAAGCTGTTGCTGTTAAATCCCTTTGACATACGGATTGCGCTGGCAGTATTATAATTTTATATTTTTCTTTATCATTTTTCTTTCTTTTTTTGTTAGTTTAGTTAACAGATTGGTATTATATTTATTAGTTTTTTTTTTTTTTTTTTCTTCTTTGTTTTATGTTTTATTTGAGGTGGTGATTATGGTGTGTGTGTGTGTGTGTGTGTGTGTGTGTGTGTGTGTGTGTGTGTGTGTGTGTGTTTTCCTTTGTCATATAAAAAGATGAAACGAATATTACGAAGAAGGAAAAGAAGAAATAGCATTTAAAATGATCAGCTTGTCATTAGGCCTCTACATTTCTTTTTATTTTATTTTATTTTATTTTCATTGTATAGTTTTATTTTAATGTAGTTATGTCTGAAAATACAAGTTTTCTCATTAAGAAATATCCAAACACATTTGAAACAGTAATAACCCCAAGCACAGCGAGAGGGAACGATCACCCAATCTTCAGCACGATACACTCTTAATTTTCAGATGTCATTATAGTTTCCATAGATCACGTGACCAAGGACAGCGACACGTGTTTAAAGTGGCCTGTTCATAGTGTTTTTCAGTAATGGACATGTAGATCGATTGGTATTAACTCCAGATGCTTTCCGCAATAAATATTAAAATCCAGTTTAATACGTCCACAGCTGTTGGTGCGACATTAGAGCAAAAACAAAAGCGCTAAATTCATTTGTTTGTTTATTTTCTGTTTGTTGTTTGTTTTTGTTTTTATTTGTGTTTTTTGGTTTTTTCGAGTTGTCTTTTTTGTTTTGTTTTGTTATTTATTTCCCTTTTTAATTAATTTATTTATTTTTTGTCTTTTTTGTATTTCTTTTTTGTATTTCTCTTTTTTTTTTTTTGTGTGTCTAGAATGACAGTGTATTATTCATGGACAGACGATATGACAGGAAGATACTGAATATCAGAAAGATTTCTAGCTACAAACAACACCAGGAAATATAGAAATTACAATGAAACCTTTTTTCGAATGAAAGTTCATCTACATGTTACTAAAAATGTGTAAACACTGAGTGAAGCCCAACAACATATTAGTTCCAGAAGCGAGATATCTAAGTGAAGCGTGCATACAACCCATTCTTAAACTGACACCCTGCAGTCTTCACTAACTGCTAAATTCAATGTTCTGTCTATTTATTGATGCTACAAATGATATTTTGGCCTTCTGTTCCTTTCAAATATTTAATAATCAAAAATGAACTAAACCAAACACGTTTATTTAAATAAGTTATGTTACTGAAACAATTACATTTATTATATTAATGTTGGTATTTCCCTGTTTATAAATAGCAAGAAACTTAACTCTGGATGAACTTATCTGCAACGGCTCAGTGTGTAAACCAATGTATTTGATACATTGAGTTTGTAGAAAGAGAGAGAATGTATTCCCTAGCGAAATTCTCTGCTTAAGTATGTTGTGTTTGTGTCTGTTATTATATGTTTATACCTAGTGTCTGTATAATTAATGTATGTATAATACTGTTATAATGTTTGAATGTAACTGCGTGTCTTTGTATCTGCATTTGTTTGTGCATTCCTGATCCACGACAGTTCACAACAATATATGCAACATAACAATACATGACTTATCAACCCTCACAGTCTCTTAAATAGCGTTATGAGCGTAGGAGTGTATGTATGTGTGTATGTATATGTATGTGTATGTGTTTTTTTGTGTGTGTGGGTGTGTGTATGGTAAACATATATATATATGTAGATTACAGCCAATATGTGAACGAAGTCATCTGGTCTAATGCCTGAAATGTTTAGGTTTAGCCTAACTCACATTTGGCCTAATGTCTAAGATTTCCAGTAAATAGGCCAAACGACTGAAATAGACCTCAAATAATTAGGGAAAATGACTGAATGAAAAAGAATGACTTACAATTGGATGAAGAGATGTATTTCGTAACTCATATAGTAGTGTTCTATTTATTACAGCAGTTCAAACGTTTGTTCTCGAAACATACACGTTTTGTTTCACACCTCTTTTTTCCTCTATAGTTGCATTTCATAATCCCTTGTCCTCCTGCGTAACTCCTTTGACACTGCTGCTCTAAAAGCATTTTGACACATCATACAACAAAAGCAGTCTCTGGGAACACACATCAAACTGGTTCCTGGTAGACTGTTCATTGTCATCAGTATCTACAATCACACACAGCAGCCTCCTGGGGTCACCACGGCCCCTGTCCACAGCTGGAACAGGCACTGCCACGTTGTCTCTCTCTCCTTCTTCTCCGGCAGACAACACAACGCGACTGCGTTTGATCATCTGCTCGTCTTGCTGAAACTGTTCGTCTTCGCCGAACTTTCACTTGGCGCTGACGTCGACACAGGAACTCTACTTTCGGCGTCAACTCGTCATCCTCGGAGTGGGACCGCAGCTGATCAGACCTGACGTCTTCATCTGTTTGGCGTTTCTTGCTCAGTTTCTGCACGTCTGCGCACTGAAGAATTTCAAACGTGGACATGACGTAGTAAGTACTCGTGGTGTGTTTTTCCTGTGGTCAACAGAGATCTTCTTTAGCTGGTCCATAATCAAGAAGTGCTCTTCCTTTGGAATGTACACTCGCTTGCATAATTCATACTTCGTAATCAATCTCTCTTAAAGAGGACTTCCAAAAGAACATCCATGGTGGAAAAATCAGTGATCTGAATGCAATCAGGAACTACTGCATTTTATACCACCTATTAACACGGTGTGTGTGTGTGTGTGTGTGTGTGTGTGTGTGTGTGTGCGCGCATATATATATATATATAAACACAAACACACGCATCCATATGCATGTATACCTACTTACAATACATACATACATAGTTATATGTATTATTTTTAATCACCGTTACAAACATCCTAAGGGATTAAGAAAAACATCTTTGTTTTGTTTTCAAAGATAAAACGTTATTTAAAATATTAGCCAAAGTCGTCAAGTTACAATCCATCCAATCTAACAACAGACATATGATTAATAAAAATACCTAACTGCATTAATACATAATGATATGAGCCGCCTCCAATTAATGGGTATGCGCCGATTAAGGACCGCTGTAGACAAAAGATGTCTTATCCTGAGTAAATTGTCCAGACTTCTGCGACGGACACGCCCGCTGACCTGTCAGAAAGCGAGCCCGTCGCAGACGTGCTTCACAACAGCTTGCTCTGATTAGCACGTTAATTTTTTCCATTTCCAGTGTCCAGTTACAACGCACTTGGCTGTCCAGCACTAAACACTTCGGAACTCGGCTCATCTCACTTTCATTTTTATATTTAGACTGGACCCCATTGCTCCAAGACTGCATTCCCCAAAGTACTTATATAGCAAAATATCCACGGTTAAAATCACCAAAGACAAAAATAAACACGGTTATAATATTCATGTATTTTTGCATAAACCAGATTTTGTGTTTATAATCAACCTTTTATATGTGTGTGTGTGTTTGTATTTATCATTATTAGTTGTATTAGCAGTAGTAGTAGTAGTAGTTGTAGTAGTAGTAGTCGTAGTCGTAGTCGTAGTATTATTATTATTAGTAGTAATTTTATTATTATTTGATTGTTTCTTTTATTTATATTTATTTATAATCATGTTGACGCATATATATATTGATATAAATAAATTAATAAATAAATAAAACAGGCAAAAATTGAAATAAATAATTCAACAAATAATCAAATGACCACACAAACAAACAAACTGAAATAAAGAATGAAAATGTTTTCCTTTTATTACAGAGATAACACGAATTATTTTCAAATCTACAGTCAACACTGGTAGAAGTTTCAGGAATTTTTCCTCCACAAAATACATTTTTATATCAGCAGTGAGGATCATTTTACAAACTATTTTATACAGAACAACACATACTATAATTTTTATATAAAGTCAGCACTAACAAACACGAATGTGATAAAGACAAACTCGATAAAGCTGGGATCGATCCTTATAATCTACCGGTATCAGGAGAACGTTTCAAATACCAGTAATAGTTCTCGTTTTTATATTATCATAAATTTATCTTTATCCAGAACACGAGCTAAAATAAAATAATTCAGCAACATTTGCTTACATAAATTTAAATTTAACAACTCTTTCCAAAGAAAACAATTATAAAACTAAATTTAACAAGTTTTATAAATTTACATTTAGCAATTGTTGCAAAATTATATGAAATAAATGCTAAAACAAATAAACAATTCAGATATTTTCTTTCTGGTTTATTTATTTATTTATTTTTTAAATGGCATTGTTTTCAGTATTTTGATTAAACAAAACATTCCTGTAAATTGGAATAGTGTTTCGTTTTTTATTTTTATTTCATTTCTCAAGTTAATAATTTAGGCTAGCACTATTGTCTCGTTTCAACTAATAAAACTGTTTTAATTAAAAAAAGACGACTGTAGAGTTTTCATTACAGTTTTATTTCAAAACAGAAGTTGTTGGAATTTTCATCACAGATTTAATTCAAATCCGAAGACACTGGAATTTTCTTTACAGTTTCACTTCAAAACAGAAGATAATCGAATTTTCGTCACAGTTTTAGTTAGAAGGTGAAGATGAATGAATTTCCACTATAATTTTAGTTCAGAAAAGCAAATGGTGGAATTTTTAGTACAGTTTGAATTCAAAACAGAAATAGGTCGTAACAGTTTTGTCATAACAGTTTTCGTTCAAAATTGAAGGTGGTCGAATTTTCTTTAGAGATTTAGTCCAAAACAGGAGATTGTGAAATTTTCATTACATTTTTAGTTCAAAACAGAAGACGGTCATTTTTGTAATTACAGATATAACTTTAGTCAGAAGACAGACAAATGTTCCCAAAACTATTTGTTCAAAACAGAAGATGGTGGAATTTGTATTACCGTTTCAATTTATAACAGAAGATGTTCAAATTCTCAATCCTGTTTTAGTTCAAAACCGATGATGGTCGAATTGTCATTACAGTTTCAATTTATAACAGAAGATGTTCAAATTCTCAATCCTGATTTAGTTCAAAACAGAAGATGGACGAATTTTCATTACAGTTTTATTCAGTGAATAGTAATAGCCTCTCCATGGCGACCAGTTGATTCCAACACCAAATAAATTATTGGTTCCATTGAGGTACAGACCGTTCAGATTGGCCGAATGACAGCTGTTGTACCACCAACCTCCCTTATTACTGCTAGCGCAGGAGTTACCATTGTCCTTTGTCGAGAATCTCATACCATTGTGACGAATGTTATCTGCTACAGTGTTGATCAGGGCATCGCCTACAAGTAAACACTCTATAGAATCACATTCCTGTCAGTCAGTTTTTCAACATATAACAACAGCAACAACGACTACGACTTTTCTCTAAACGTAATTCTTAATAGCAGCTTAATGTTTCTCTGCGTAAACCGGATTCGTAATAAATATTCTCTCTCTCTCTCTCTCTCTCTCTCTCTCTCTCTCTCTCTCTCTCTCTCTCTCTCTCTCTCTCTCTCTCTCTCTCTCTCTCTCTCTCTCTCTCTCTCTCTTTCTATATATATATATTTATATATAGTTTTATATATCTTTACAAATATTTTATTTCATTTTATCTATAATAATGTTTTATCTATCCATACAAATATATTGTTCTATCTGTCTATCTATCTATCTGTCTGTCTATCTATCTATCTATCTATCTATATATCTATCTATCTATCTATCTATCTATCTATCTATCTATCTATCTATATAAATATATATATAAATTATTTCATCCATGTAAAAAAATATATATTATCTATCGATGTACACTCTATGATTATATATGAATTTTACTATAATATTAATAAACGTATTACTTAACTGGATTGATTTGTTATTATTTATCTGATATCAGTTGAACAATAAAAGTAAAAGGCATTTAAATTACCTGCATTTCCTCTGTATGTTTCCACTGATAAGCGATAAAAGTCATCTTCTCCAGTTATTGAGAAATTTTTGTAGACAGCAAATTTCGTGTTTCCTTCAAAATCTTCCAAGTCAATTTTCAGATCGTAGTAACCCTGTCTGGTCAACCGATGTATGTTCTCATTGCCTGGCAAGATAAATCAGACAGATAATCGACAAATACCTCGTTCAGTGAATAAGCATATATCGAGATATTTATCTCAGTTTTTGTTTGTCTGTTTCCTTGTTCGCTTGTTTGTTTGTTTCCTTCCTTCTTTCACTGTTTTATCAGGATTCACTGCTTTTAACAATATTGTTCTTTTTGTTGTTGTTTTTGTGTTCTGTTTTTGATCTTACTCGTTCACAAACATACGCAGACACATACACAAATACATATACACACACCTTTGACACATTATATTTTTGAAATTACTCCCTTAATCTACTCATTTTTGTATTTATATTTTAACTATTTATTATTAATTACTTACCTAACCAGAATTCATTAGTTAATGAACCAAATCCGTCTCTGTATTCTTGCCACGTTCTGTAAAAATCTTCTGATCCGTCCGTCCGTCTCTGAAATATCTGAACATCAAAAGAAGAACTGAAATACTAGCTTCCATGTCTGCTTATTGAGAGTAACAAAAAAAAATTCAATAAACAATAATAAAAATAATATATATATATATATAGAGAGAGAGAGAGAGAGAGAGAGAGAGAGAGAGAGAGAGAGAGAGAGAGAGAGAGAGAGAGAGAGAGAGAGAGAGAGAGAGAGAGAGAGAGAGAGAGAGAGGTAATAATATATGAAATGAAAACAATAGAAGAATTAATAAAAGTATCGCTCAAACTTACAAGCCAACCGCTATCGTTATCAGATATTTCGCAGTACGCCCTGATTGGGCTGCCGTTGTCACGTGGTACAATTGTATACTCTCCGCTTGTTTTACCTCCATTCATAATTATCTCTACACAGTCAGATGGAACACTTTCTGAAATAATAATAACTTTATTTATCTCTACACAGTCACAGTGAACACTTTCTGTGACACCAATGAAATTAAATGTCTCTACACAACTAGAGGGAACACTTTCTGTAGAAATAATAATAATATCTACACAATGATAGGGAACACTTAGTGTGACAATATTAACATTATTTATCTCTACACAGTTAGACGAAACACTTTCTTTAACAATAACATTAATTATTTCTAAACCGAATACATCATACCATGTGATTCTGTTTCTGCCTCGCTAACAAACGAAAGAGAATTCAAGTTTTCACTGTACAGAGAACACATGCCGTTGCCGTTGTTATAGATGAATCCTTTACAGCCGACGTAGCTGGAACATTCTGTGACGCAGTGGAGTTTACTGGACACGTTCAATTCTTTTGAAGGATCTTCTGTAGGTTTCTTATCGTTGTACTGTGGTAACTTTCGAAAAGTTTTACGAGTGCCAAGCTCGGAATTGGAAAAAGAAACAACGATTGTCAGAAATGCTATAACACAGAATATTATCCTGTAGATCATTTTCATTATCTTTATTTTACAAACGATATCAGTGATGAAATTTAGGTATCTCAGTTCAGAACTAAATTAATCCAGTTAGATAAAGAACTTTTAATCGTTATTTGATAGCGCGAAATAAACTATTAACTACTTCTATTAATGTTCCGAAGACACTGTAACTAGTAGTCTACCAAACTGATCTCTTCAAATTATACTGAAGGTTTGAAACAAGCTTCTGTTTTCAGTCCGGAGCAGAAATATTTCATCCTTTATTAATGAAAACCACGTCTCACTTGGATGGTTAAATTAATAAGATACTAATGGTAGATAGTTTTTTTTAATAATTACTATCGATTCTCTAACTTTAGCAGAAACATATAGAAGCCAAAGATAAAGGTAAATACTTATTCATATAATAGTCATTAGGGAAATGATCACATGAAATATGTTTCATTCATCTTTCAGAAATTAATATTTACGCTTGCTGAACAAGCAGAATATCTTCCATTTTCTCTTTCCTTCCTTTCTCTCTCTCTCTAGAAAGAAATTCTAAATTTTATTTAAACTGAACTTTTCCATTGTATTGCCCGTTCGGCACAAGCTACTGCTTTCTGTTCAAAACAGAAATATTTCATCCTGTATTAAATAAAACAATGTCGTACTTGATTGATTAACTTAATAATACAGTAACGGTGGATATATCTTTTTTTAAATTCTATTGATTCTGTCAATTCAGCTGAATCATTTAGAAGTGAATCAGAATGGAAATCACATTTATACTTATTCATGTAATAGTCATCAGGGAAATGATCATTTGAAATATGCTTTAGTCATCTATAAAATATTTATATTTAGTCTTGCTGAACTAGTGGAATATTTGATACTTTCACTTTATTGTTCCTTTTGTTTTATTGGTATCCTTTGTCTTTTTATTTTTTGTAGTTATTAATATGCACGTCCATACTTACAAACTTATTGTTTTTAATCACCGTTACAAACATCCTAAGGGATTAAGTCAAAAACAAATTGTTAAGAATAAATTAATGCAAACAATCAAATAGAACTTACCGAACTGTATACAAATAAATAATTTACATTTCGTCACCTGTTTTATTATTTTTCCAAATATACTAGCATTAAACTGATCGATCAATGTACGATCATCTACAAAACAGAATCACGTGGGATCAAATGAAGCGACTTTCCCAGCTTTGTTCAGTCTTCAAAGAGATCTCGTTATTTTAAATATTCATGTGTTTTTACATCAAGTAGTTATTGTGTTTGGTCG
>CM022674.1:17534826-17664826 GCA_012295275.1 Chrysomallon squamiferum
CTCTCTTCATCTGTTTATACCTTTCTTTCTTTCTCCCTTTCACTGTCTGTCTTTCACTTACTCACATTTTTGCTCTCTGTTTCTATAATTATTAATTAATATTTAACTGTCTCATCAAACAAAATGTTTCATCTCTTTTTTTTTTTTTTATTTTTTTTTTTCAGGTATGTAAGTTCAACATCAAAGAACAGAAACAATATTTTACTCTTGGTTTGCAGAACTACGCCAAGTTCCGAGTCATTCGAGATATCAGGAACAACCACACCAACTCAGCACTGGTCTTTACTGGAGACAAGTACTTACACACTTCATATTTATCAGTGGATCATTATTTGTATTTAGTAATTGGAAATATACAGCAACGTTTCTTAAATTTCATTTTAGGTTTTATTGATATAAGAATTTGTTTTTATTCATGTATGTACAGTTACATTTAGAAATTATAATAAGATCAGTAATGATGATGATTAAAAAAATAAATAATAATCATGCTATTACTGCTACTTTAGTAATAATAATAATAATAATAATAATAATAATAATAATAATAAAAAAATAATAATAATAAGAAGAAGAAGAAGAAGAACAAAAGAACATGGTTTTATTGAAAGTATGTTAAAATTTTAATTTATATATCTAAATATATTTGTTTTGAAGATTACAGGTAGCAAAGATCTAAAATTTTTAAATAAACAGTTTTGTTCTTAATGCTGATAGGTACATGCAGATTGCATGTAGATAAATATTTGAATTTATTTTCACTAGATTTATAAGCATGTACAAACTTCATTATTATGTTCAATGAAAAAATGTATTTGTTTTTACTGAATACAGCTACAGACACATTTTCTGTTCATAATATTAAAAACAAAAATAAAATTATGAATTTTATAAACAATTCAGTATTTATAATCAAAATTAATTATTTTTGTTGCATACAGATCTGTACATATTTCATGTTAACAAATATTGAAATTTGTTTTTGCTTGATATATGTAGATGTAAATCTCATATTTCTAAACAAAATAATGTTTCAGTTGTATTTGAATTAAGAAACATTTATTCACTATATTCATAAATTAATTATTAGAATTTATTTTTACTGAATATAGAGGTAAAAAAGATCTTATATTTGTGAATATTTGAATTTATGGTCTTTCAGATTGCTATATATGCAAATTTAATATTTGTAAATAAAAATAATTTGCTTTTAATGTATATAAATACTTGCAGATATCATTTTTAAATAATAAGAATTAATTTTTAATGTGTACATGTTTGATTTATAAATATATATAAAAATAGTTTTATTGCATTCGATAGATACTGGTCTTATATTTATAAGCATAACAACATACTTTTATTTTCAGGGTATATAATTTACAAAATTTCATATTTATAAACATTGGTGACACACACACACACACACACACAAGCATAAAAACAAAGCATCAAAAAAACATTTAAACAAAATGACTTTGATGTAAATAAAAAGAATAACATTAATTTATTTATATATTTATTTAAACAATTTTTTTTTTTTTTTTTTTAGATCAGTGCAACAAAGGAAAACAATAATTAAGTTAATTTGTGATGCAACAAGAAAAGAACCTGATGATGGTTTGTTTAAAATTATTGAAGATTCTGGTGTTGGAAATGTGGTATGTAATTTTAAATGTAAAATTTGGGAAGTTCATATAAAGTATTTTAAAAATAGGTCCAGTGTTAATATTAAAAATCAAAAATAATAATTGTAAATTTTGGAATTTGAAAACAGGAATTTTTGGCACTCTTTGTAAGGTTAATAATTTTAAAATATGGGATTTTAAAAATGTGCATTCATTTTGTAGTATAAACTAAAAGACATCTTTTCTTCTTCTCCATTTTTTTTTGCTTCACATGCAAACTTTGTTGAAAATATAATAATTAATTTTGTGTCCATTTCTTCATGCTTTGTTGCTGTATTCATTATTTTTTAAATTTATTATTTTACTGGATGCATTTTTCAAATATATTTATTTATTTGTTTATAGATAGCAGAACTTCATCACCTGTGCTGTTGTCCAAATGGCTGTTTGACTGTCAATAATTCAGGTAAATGTATTGTAATAATAATAATAATAATAATAATAATAATAATAATAATAATAATAATAATAATAATAATAATAATAATAATAAATAAATATACTACCACTACATTACTACTACTACTACTACTACTACTACTAATAATAATGGTAATACTACTACAATTAATGTTGCTGCTGCAGTATTCATGCTTTTACAGCTGCAACAAGAGCAACAACAACTACTATCAGTATTAACAGTATTACTGCTATTCTTAGTCCTATACTGTTTCTACTACTGCTGTTGCTACAGTATAGTAGTATTAGTAGCAGTAATAATAATAATAATAATAATAATATCACCATTGACACATGATATATGTTGCTTGGTTCAGGTTGTTTATTTTATGCTCTGTTTGTAATTTAAGTTGCCCACCTTTGTAAATACTTGGGCCTTGGAGAAGCATTAGCCTTGAACTGATATCAGAATTAAACAAATATATATATATATATATATATAAGAAAAACAGAAAAAAAAAAAAAAAAATAAGACAAGGTGCAGTAATCAGAGAAAACATAAAAAAAAAAAAAAAACCCTCCTTCAAAAAAATATAGAAAAAAAAAAGAAAGAAAAGGAAAAGATGGAAAGAAATAAAAGAAAGAAAGAAAGAAAAGGAAAAAAGATGGAAAAAGAAAAGAAAAAAAAAAAAAAAAAAAGAAAAGAAATAAGAAAAAAATCAGAAAAAAAAAATCAGAAAAAAAAAAAAAATATCTTTCTAGTCATGACATGAACACAACTTTCAATATCTTGGAGTACATTTGTAGAAAAATATTTTCTAAATGAAACACTTGAATAATAGCTGAACAACTCATCACATATAACTAAAATGATTATTGTTGCTGTTGGTGTTGTTGTTGTTATTGTTATTGTAGTTTTGTAATTTGCAGAGCTCTTTTCAAGTCTGCCATTAATCACATTTCACCAATTTGAAGAAAATTTCAATAAATGTGTGACATTTAATTTGAATATTTTTAAAGTTTTAGTAAAATAAAAATAAAAGAATAATAATAAAAAAAAAATAAAAAAACAGTTAAAAAAAAAACAAATAAATAAAAAAAACAATACAAACATACACAAACAACAACAACAATAAACCAATTAATTGTTTAAATTTTACTGATGTTCTAATCGAATGATGATGAATTTTAAGTCCTTTCCAATACTAACCTATTTACCTAGTAACACAATTATTTATACAAATAAATGTTACAACACTTGGTACATCACACAACACTCACATTAAACCTCACTGCAGAGTTATATTTCTTTACACCTTATTATGTAGCTTACAGTGCACACTATACAGAGTAATCGTTTACATTCAGTATGTAGATAACAAGTTTAGATAATAATTTAATAGTGTCAGTAATGTTATCTTAATCTAGTGTATTAGTTACACACTCATAACAACATAATTGTGTATACTTTTACCTCAGCTTAAAGTGCAAATGGGGTAATTGTACATTAAATGAATTACCTGGTGTTAATGTATTTTAAAAAAGAAATTTATGTGTGTCTGTATTAAATAAAATCTATTTATCTGTCTATCTGTCTGTCTATCTATCTGTCTATCTGACTGTCTATATATCTGCCCAGCTATTTCTCTTGTGCTCTTTAGTACACATAGATATATACATCTATCTATCTATTTTTTTTATATATAGACTATATATATATATAAAATATATATATATATATATATGTCTATCTATCTGTATGTCTGTCTGTAAACACACACACACATATATATATATATATATGTATGTATATATATATGTATGTATGTGTGTGTGTGTGTGTGTATATATATATATATATTTTTAAAAAAAATTCTGTAGCATTGTTTGATTCACAGAAATGTAAGAACCCACATATAAGTTGATGCTTGAATGTTATCAGTGATTTATGCATTGTTATATTTTACTTTACATACTTAACCTATATAACTGATCAGCAAATAACAACAATTTTTCATATCCTCAGTCTGTTAGGAATTTTTCTGCTTTCTTCAAAGTAAAAATAATGGAAGATATTGAGCTTTGTATTTTAAAATGTGTAAATTATGTGATGTGAAGAATAAAAAAAATGTAAGTAGAAATATGATTGTACAAAATTAGTTTTTGAAATTTATATCAATTGTTACAGAGATATCTGTTGTTAGAAATGTAAAACATACAATATATTCTGAAATTTTAGGTTAGACATTTTATAATATAAATTTAGAGTTTGTCAAAATCAATAACGATAACAAGCATGACTGTAGCAAATTAATTATTATTATTTTTTTTTTTTTAAATATACTAATGAGACTGCCATGTAATTAGTAATTAATTAATAATTTAAATAAATTTTACAAGACTGTTGGATGACAAGCATCAGTGTAACTGCAGAATACACTAATGAGAATGCCATCTAATTAACAGTACTTGATAATTTAAATTTTTTGCAGAAAGGTCAGAAAACCGCAAGAGCAGTGATATGTTTATTATGTTTGGTGCTATTCTTAGCTTCTTGTTCATGGCGTTAATTATCGGATTCTTGTGTTACCTCAGTAGAACACACCTACCATTCTACTACAAACTTCCAGGTGAGATTTTCGGAGTTCTGCATTTAAAATATTCATTTAGTGACATTAAGAACTGTTCTAAATAGAGTCTGTATTCTTCTGAGTTACATTTTGTAATTATTTTTGGCTTCCAATCTTTATTAATAATAACATTTAACAAATGTACCTTAGGTTAAAGAACTACTCTGTATGTTATCCATATAGTTCTGAGTTTTACATTTAATTTTGGTTTTGTAGCTTCCAATCTTAATTAAAAATAAAGTAGATTTTTAAAATAGAATGCAATTTAAAAATACCTGATCACCAACATTTTTTCTATAGTTTTTGCATCATTATATATATATATATATATATAGTGTTTAAGAAGTCACATATTTGCTGTTTCAGTTACTGGAAAAATGAGAGGGTTTTCACACCATTCCCCAATGATGACATTTATGACAGACGCCTAACAGCCCCATCACTGATGTCTGTTAGGTACCGGGATTATGAACCAGGATGGAAAGTGTCCAAGAAAAGTCAGCTGCCTGTTTTAGAGAATGCTGTTATGTCTATTGACACGATTAAAATGAGACAGAGGTGAGCTACTGCCATGGTGAATTTACAAATGCAGATATAGGATTCGTATTTTTATTTCTTTTTTTTTTTTAATTATTTTTTTTTACATACATATATATATTTTTTTTTATTTTATTAATTAGATATTTAAGGAAACATTTTTTTTGATTAAAGTTGTAGTTTAGTAAAGATTTTCTCTCAATCAAATTTTGATGATCAGCCTTTGCACCATTTTCAACTTGAAATCATGTGAGGTATTTTACATAGTACATTCCTTAAAAATGAAAAACATATCTTTATGATGTCACACATATCTTTATGATGTCATGATGTCATGTCATGATTCAGACTGGGAGGTGGCAGTTTTGGAGACACTCATGTAGCAGAATGGCACGACATGACTGTGGCACTGAAACGATTAACAATTAATATCCATGACAACCAGGTGACTGATGACATCATAGAGCTGATGAAGAAAGAAGTTTGGTTTCTCAGGTGAGGAAAAAAAAAGGAGAGAGAAGAGAGAGAGAGAGAGAGAGAGAGAGAGAGTACTTATTGAGTACAACTACATAATAACTTTCAAAATTAATATTCACTTTCAAAAGATTCTTTCCCTTGCTTCATACAATTAACTTAGATTTGTTTTCTCTTTTAGTCGCCAACGTCATAAAAACATCGTTGGGGTGCTGGGACTGTGCATTGATGGCAGACATCCATGTATCATCACTGAATTTGTGAATGGCAGCTGCATAAAAGATCTTCTTAAAATGAGAGACTTCAAGCTAATATGGCCGCATCGAGTCAAAATTGTACGTCTGCAAAATAATAAAAATTTATGTCTAGCACCAGGAATAATTAATTTAAAGTCATTTTTCGAAAATCTAAATAATTGTTTATTCACTACCTAAGCTTAAGTCTATGAAATGAATGTTTAAATAGAGCTGATAACTCTTTGCTAATAATAAAGTATAAAAGAAGCTGCAATGATGATTTTTTTTTTTACAAAGAGATATACAAAATAGGTTTTGCCATTTTACAGTGATTTATGTAATCTTCTAAAAACAAATTTATCACTGCCTTGACAAATATTATTATTATTTTTTGTTATGCTTTATAACTAACAAATACTGTTTTAAAAATAAATCACAAAAAAAATAACAGATTTTTATTCCAATAATCCTGATTTATCAGTATTTATAACAGGTTTCTAAAACTTTTCTGACAGCAGGTTGCAAAATATTACAGTTGTTAACAAGTCAGTGATATTTTACAAAGAATTAAACTTCAGAACTAAAGACAGCTTTTGTTGGCTGAACACGAAGGTTGTTGAATGTGGCTGTGTTAAATCAAATGTTTGCTGTTTTATTTTGCAGTGTTCTGATGTAGCCAATGGCATAGCCTTTCTTCATTCGACAAAACCTCCGATCATTCATCGAGATCTCCGCTGTGGAAACCTCTTTCTTCTCCACAATGATACTGCTAAGGTACCAAAACTAATTATTGTTATTATTATTATTATTATTATTATTTTTTTTTTTTTTTTTTTAATCCTGGTTGTTTAAAGATACAGCTACGGTATTGAAATTATTTTTTTTATTTTTTTATTCTCAATTATTTGAAGATAAAGAATCAGTAAACACTAACACATTTTAGTTGTTAGACAGAAGGATGTGTAGACTAGAGGTAAAGCTCTCATATGGAATGCATTAATGACTGGTCCCTGTTAGCAGTAACTTGTTTGGGGGCATTTTCCCAATCCAACCAATTCTGTTTCCAGGTCAGACAGTGCTCTGTTATTGTTGAATCATAGGCCAAGTAGTTTTAGTGAAAGTGCAGATAAAAGATCCCTCGTAATTTATTTCCAGCAATTAAATAAAATAAAATAAAATAAAATAAAATTTTATAAAATTTCAGGTTGCTGATTTTGGACTGACAAAAATGATACAGCCACTAAGACAGAACTGTACAAAGGAAGACTGCTGCTGTGAGTTTTACCCACAATTCCTTGAAACAAAAATGGCAGACATTATTGTTATGAACAAGAGTCAGTAACTGAACAATAAATAGAAATTATTGAATTTGTATCAGTCTGTTCCCATTTCTGTGAGAAAAACATGGATGTAGAAGATCAAGATTTTATTTCAAAAGCAAAATAAACTTTTAACTTGGTATTGGTGAATCTTTATGTGAATATTTTAATGCAAAAATGAGAGATTTAATATAAAAATAAAAATCTTATACATATAATGATTATTTATATAAAGTACTGATAATGATAATAAATAAATAAATAAATAAATAAATAAAAAATTAAATAAAGAAAACATATTTTTATACTTTACCCATAATGCCTTTTAAGAACTATGGTAGACAATATTATGTGTTTTTCTTGGCAGAGTTATCTCCCATTAGCAAAGGTGTAGACTGATATAAAACCATTTAAGATTTTCTGTTGTTAATGTGTTCTAGTAGTTTATTAATATAATTCAATAAGGGTACATATTTGAACATTAATGTTTGTATGTATAAATATGAGAGTATAACTGCATATGTTAATGTATGTATAGTTTTTGTATACATGTGTATGTGTATATGTGAGTGTGTGTGTGTGTGTGTGTATGTATATATATATATATATGAGACTGTCCATTTATGTTTAAGTAGGTGTGTATGTGTTTATATGTATGTGTGTGTATGTGTGTGTGTCTGTGTGTGTATGTGTGTGTATATATATATATATATGTCTGTTTCCATTTCTTTATGGAAAACATGGATGTAGAATATATGTGTCATGGATGTATGTATGTATATGATCTTAAAATATTCATTTAAAAATAAAAATAAAAGAAACATAAAATTTAATCTCAACAGCTATTAAGTTTTAGAATAGTTACTAAATGGACTGTACAAAGACACAGGTAACTTTACAGGTCGTCGTAACTACAGTGCATGTCCAGCCAACATTCGCTGGACAGCTCCAGAAATACTGCAGAACCCCACTGTACTCGAGGATGACGCAGTGATCACAACCGCAGCCGATGTTTACTCATTTGGACTTGTAATGTGGGAGCTGTTTGTCTGTGAAGACCCATTTGAAGACATCGTCACCGAGGAAGAGGTAGTTTGATGTGATTTGTTTGTGTGTGTGTTTGTGCGTGTGTGTGTGTATGTGTGTGTGTTTATGTGTTTGTGTGTTTGTGTGTTTGTGTGTTTATGTGTGTGTGTGTGGATGTGTTTGTGTGTTTGTGTGTTTATGTGTTTGAGTGTTTGTGTATTTGTGTGTGTATATGTTTGTGTGTGTATATGTTTGTGTGTTTGTGTGTTTGAGTGTGGATATGTTTGGAAGGAGGAAGAGAACATTTGATACAATTTGTTGTTTGTTTGTGTTTGTGTGTGTTAAGACCAGTTTGAAGATACCACCGCATAGCAAGATGTAGTGTGATACAATCTGTTATTTGTGTGTGTATTTGTGTATATATGTTTGAGTGTTCATGTGAGTATTTATGTGTGCAGTATATGTGTGGGTGTGAATGTGTCTGCATGTATCTGTGTACAAATGTATTTGAGTTTATTTATTACTATATTTCTCTATATGTGTTTTGAATGCATATGTATCTCTGTAAAGGTACTTATATTAGTATCCAAATGCATGTATAAATTAGTTTTTTTACATGCACTTGATTCTGTGTGTGTGTGTGTGTGTGTGTGTGTGTGTGTGTGTGTGTGTGTGTGTGTGTGTGTGTGTGTGTGTGTGTGTGTGTGTGTGTGTGTGTGTGTGTGTGTGTGTGTGTTTGTGTGTGTGTGTGAATTCAAGCTGTGTGTGTGTGTGTGAATTCAAGCCATGTGTGTGTGTGTGTGTGTGCTTGTGAGTGCTGGTGTACAAACACACATTAGTATGTACACACCTGTGATATGTTGATGTGTGTGTTAAACAACAGCAGTGTGTTTACAGGTGATAGAGCTGGTGAATCGTGGAAGCAGGCCGCGGCTGAACAGTGTAACAAACATGATGCCGCAGTACAAAGATCTCATGCAGAGTTGCTGGTCACAGCACTCAAAGGACAGGCCAACCATTAAAAAGGTGAATTAATTAATTTAAAAAGAAAATAAAGACAAAAATAAAAACAAGACAAAAACAATAAATTAGAATTAAAAAAATAATACATTAATAAATAAAAGTTGTTACTGTACAAATGATGGGCGATATCACACTGCAATCATTTGCCAGTAACTAACAGTTATAATATACTTAAATATCTACGTAAATGTCATACACAAAATAACCTGCTACTATTTCTTCCCTTTTTATTTACAGGTTGTTCAGACCTTGAAGAATGTACAAAATCAGTCTGGATCATTTCAGAAAATAATTGACAGAAAAATTGAAACGTGAAGACAAACAAGGAATTAACTTTAATGGTTAGGCCAAGCTGAATTTCTTGTTCGACATTTTAACAACATGGAACTGATTGTAAACACTTTGGACGAAATTGCTGATTAAAAAACTACAGGTTTAAAATTGTTAGCTTAACTTACATGGTTGTATTTTGTTTTCTTACTGTTTTGAAATGATTTTTATAAAAGTTGTGAATCAGAACATTTGTTTTTCTTCTTTTATTACAGAAACAATAATACCCTTTTTTTTTTAATTATTTTATTCTACATTAATTTGCTGAGTGCATTTAACTATTTCTTGAGAAAAGTAGTCTAAAAGCTTTTATTAAATTTATTTTTGGTGATACGAAGAAATAGTCTGCATATTTCCAAATTCTATTTCATTTATTTTATATTTTTTGCTGTCTAATCTTAATTAATAATTAAGTATAACAACATAACACAGGGTGTTATAATTGGTTTGAAATACATATTCATTTCTAACAATATTTCATATTATTTTATTGTCATACTTTGTTAGATGCAGTGATAGACGAACCAAAACAATAAATTATAACATATAAATATACAGAATGTATGTTTCAGTGTATTCATGTATGAATATATATACTTTATGTCTGTTTTTATGTGCAAACTAATATATTTTTTGACTGTTTATTTGTAATTATATGTATCAAATGTTTTGCACCAGCTGGTAAAATCTTTATATAAATTCCTTTGCTCAGATGTATATTTAATTAGATATGATTTGTTTAATATTGTCATTATACAATTAATTATGATCACTGTATTATGCATTTGTACACAATAATTATTAACATGTATATTATAATACTATTACTTTATCAGTGGCTGTGTTATAATATCTGTATGTATTTATACCATTTTAAACAAACAACCTAAAAACCACAATTATTCTTAAAATAAAAGTTTTCTGTCACACGCAAGATTTATATTACCAAAGATGTTTATAATTACGTGTGATAATTTTGAGTGTACTGGAAATAAGATTATTTTGCTGTCATTTGTTGCAATGTTCATTGAAAGAAATCAGTGTAATCAGTGAATGGAGTTACATTGTAAATGTTCTTTAGAAAATTACATCATGTGAATCCACATTTTGTGTACAGGGTCTGTGTGTGTATTTGTGTGAATGTGTGTGTGTGCTTTGATGTGTCTATACATATATATATATATATATATGTTGTTTTTATGTATGTGTGTGTGTCAGTATATGTGTGTATATGTATTCTTTAGTGCCTATATATATATATATATATATGTTTGTAAGTATACATGTGTGCCAATACTTGTGCATATCTATGTGTGTTTGCCTTCACAAATACCTTGTATCCATGATTCCAGATACCTATCAATATAATATATTCCAAAAAAAACCCCACCATATATATATATATAATTTATTTTTGAAGAATAACTTTACATCTGTTATTAAATATGTTTTTGAATATGTTAACACAACTCTTTCTCATTTCTTTATGTTTACAATATGTATACAAAATCCCACTTAAATTATTTTAATGACTTGTATTGTGTTCATCTTTTCTGTATATGCTCATAAACACACACACATACCAGTATACAGACTACAAACATACAAACATACATACATACATACATACATACATGCACTAACATACTGCTGTTACTAAAATGTTCTGAAATGAAGAAAGTTGTAATACATTTTTATTTGTCTTTTTTTCAGTTAACATTTGATCATTCATAATTTGTTATATTTTACATTTGAATATTCAGAAAAAACAAACAAATACGTAATAAATATTTTGCTTTTCCGCATTCCTAATTGTTACAAAAGTTACTTTAATTTGTATATTCATAATATATTAGCATAATACTTTAATTTGCACATTCATAATATTTTAGTGTAACAATTGCTTTTATTTCCCTATTCACGACAGATTACTGTTACAATATTTTTACATTAGCAGATTCAAAACACATTATTAAACCACGAAAGGGGAAATAACTGAACTGTGATAAAACTAGATGAAATCCAGGCTTTGTGTTTAGCCATAAAACAGTCATTGTGAGTGTTCAGCTTATTCCTAATTTGTTATGATAATTATTATTTTACATTTTCGTACTGAAAATAATTATGATTTAACAATTATTTTACATACATGCATTTTAAATTAAATGTATTTGTTAAAGGTAATAATTCAATTTGTTATTATAATTAGTATTTCATATTTGCTTATTAATAATCATTATGTTTAATGATTATTAATTTTCATTTAAATGTTTGCAATTAATTATCAGTGAAATTAACTTCTACACTTACTCGAATAGGGTGCCCAGTACAGGCATGATTGAACATTGAGAATGCTAATCATTCCAAACTGTTTGCTTATAATCCTTAGAATAATTTGTAAAATATCTTCGATTTGTTTGTTAACCATGTTTTAAATAAATCTGTTGTAAATCAGTTAATAATCATGATTTTTTTGAATAAAAAATCTTTTAAACTTTTGAATCAAGTGTTACTTGTGTTTATTAATAACTAATGGAAAGAAAGTGAAACTAGTGGAAAATAAAAATATTTATTCACAATATTTGTGAGTTTATTTCAAACCAGAGTGAATATATAAGTTTTTCTGTGAATTCAGTGTAAAACATACAACAGTTATATATATGTGTTTGTTTCTCTCTCTCTCTCTATATATATATGCAATATACACACATATGTACATAGATATACACGCAGACACACACGGACAATGTATGTATGTATGCATATCTATAGATATATCACTTAAGTATACATATTCAAATCACTCTCATCCAAACACATGTATTCTTCTACCTCTGTACATTCTATGGTTGACTTAATTTCAAAACTTAATCATAGCCCATATTTCTTTTTTTATTTGACTCACAACATAACTATGTATACAGGTATAACACTGTCTTTCATTTATTGTGTGGCCCAGCTATAAAAATAGTACACAGGCATTCATGCTGAAGGTGTAAACACTTCCTGGTACATCAAGTTTAATACTTCACTACAGAACATTTAACCTGGTACTGATTTCCAATTTCCATGATTCTTTACTACGTGGATTGCTTTCGTAATACAGTTGTTAGCAAGTCGTTAACGTAATAAGTGTAAACAATAGAAAATATGAAGACCTACATTGCATGGCAGATCTTTTTATCGTGTGCAGTGTTAGCTTATGTTTTCCATGGTAAGTGTTTATGTTATTTACACAGTATATAAGTTAGCTTTGTTTCTACGGTTTTGTTCAAACGTAAATATACGTCGTTTACACTGTAGTTGGATATATAAAAATATAACGTTGTTATTATTGTCATATCTTAACATAAATATAACTTTTTTATTTTTCCAATTGCTTATCGTAGAATATAACTTGTTAATTTTTTCAATAAATATCTTTAGAATATCTTTAATAGTTTTAATGTTCATGCAAAATTGATCAATATTTGTTTTATTTTTTGCCCTTTCCAGCTAATAATGCTTGTCCCAGTTCATCCAATACTGCAGGTATGTAATAAATATTTTAGCATCAGGAAAATGTCTAAGTGAATTGTACAAACCGATCGGTCACGTGACATTTGCAGCGGAATGCGCCTCAAAATGAACGAGGTAGGTGATTATTTTCTCGAGTTCTGGCCTTAAATCAATAAATCTTGAAAAACAAAAAATTATCACCTACTTCAAGTTTAGTCTATTAGTGTCTTCATTCAGTTTTAAAACATCTACTGGGTTTATTGTATTTAAATAACGGCACACGAAAATCAGCTGGTAGTCATACTTTTCTGCAAACCCAAGTGTTACATTATTCAATTTAATTATTAATGCTTTTAATATTAGATACAATTTGTATGTAGATATTAGTCAGAATAATTAGTATAAATGCTTGTAAATTTTGGTTCAAGGATCCAAGAACATCGGTCCAGTCTCAGTGAATGCGTTGTGCAAATTGCTGCTGACTTAGTGCTGGTGACCACCGTGTCATACTCTGATAACACACCACAAATGTAACTGATTTATTTGACTGGTTTGATGCAGCTTACACAAAAAGGACCACTACCACTATCTCATAATGTTTACAAAACGTTCAATAATGATTGTAGAAATCAGAACAGTACTATGCACTGCAGACAACTCTGTGACGACTGATCAGATGAGAAAAAAATCTTGACTGAACTCAGAAAATGCTGAAATTAAAAAGGTTTTCAACTGGTATAGTCACCAAAGACAACATGAAAGACACGGCTGATGTATATAAAAAAGTAATGTATTGTTTGTAAGTTACAAAGAGATGGAACAGAGGATACCATGTACTCCTGTTAACCGAACAGACTTATTATGATATACCGGGGAGCGAAACCAGTACCTACCAGCCTGTTAGCATATGGCTTAACCACTGCGCCAACAAGGCCGGTATTATCATTGTCATCTGTAACTACATGTATAATTTCTTCGTTTAATAAAATGGCCATACTTGATACTTTAGCAAAAATCGCAGCCTAACTACTTTTTTGTTTCGTTGATTGATTACTGTACATTTAGATTATGTCATGATATGTGTGTAGGTTATGCATATTCATTTTTATTATGAAAGGTCCTGTCGGATTCACTCTTGAAATTGTTGAATTAGATTTAGAAGCCTTTAATTTATCCAAAAAGATATAACATTACATATTGATATACATTTATTTTATTTTACTTTATTTATTATTTAAACATTTAAGTGATCACCATTTGGATCAATCTGGAAGAGCGGAATGAAAACCCAAAAGAAATCGCTCGTCATTCACACCATTATCTTGGCAGCTGGGCGAACACTTGGAGTGAAGTCTGAATGACATCGTTTTAACGGATCCAAGATTACATCACACATTAGAGAAGGAATAGACTGTTATAGATGAGATACTAATAATCACCATCATGAAATCGTGTCTGAACATTTATTGTGTTTTAAGACTAACAGACGTTTGAGAACAGCAACAACGTATCAACTCCTGGCCACTTTTTTGTGAAAAAAAAATCTTTTTAACTTTTGAATCAAGTGGTACTTGTGTTTATTAATAACCAATGGAAAGAAAGTGAAACTAGTGTAAAATAAAAGTATTTATTCACAATATTTGTGAATGCGATGTTGCAGTTGGAGTTTACTGCTGTTTTATATCCACAATAACAGCTGTAAAATTTAACAAGCGGATTTCCTTAAGTGGCGGAGGCTTTAAAACTGTCAGTGTGCAAAATCCTGGATGCTCTGATTCTTCCAGGAAACTCTCCAGAAGTCCATCTGTCTCTGTTACTATGTGAATGAAACCTGTTTAGAAGCCTAAATAAAATTAATTATGAAATTTTAATTCGCAGGTAGTGCCTGCATATAAATTATATAACATAACGTTGTTTTACAAATTTAAGCTTACTTTAAACTGATACAGCACCAAAAAAGTAAAACGTTGATAAACCACACTCTCTACACCAAATCATCGACACTCCATACACAGCAGAAGTCTCACATTTTAGCAGTAACTAACTTGCATATGTCGGCTTAACATTAATATGCTTGCATGTAAACATACCAAATGTTATTCATATAACTCTCTGTGTTATTTAACTTCATAATTTGTATTATTTGATTGGTAACGACCTTTTCGTAAGAGTAACCGTCATCAGTTTGAATTAATTATTAGCTACCTATATATATATAGGTTTACCACTCACACACACAAAACACATACACATTCATATACATACATACATACATACACACCTACGCTCATAACGCTATTTAAGAGACTGTGAGGGTTGACAAATCATGTATTGTTATGTTGCATATATTGTTGTGAACTGTTGCCGATCAGGAATTTTCAAAAAATGCTTTGTTAGTTGTCTCTTTTTTAGTAAAATTGCCTTTTACGTTTCTGTCTTTTGACTCATTTAAAAACCGACGTGACACAGAGACACACACACACACACACACACACACACACAAACACACACACACGTACACATATAAATGCATATACAAACACACGCAGATACATTCAAACATTATAACAATATTATATACACATTAATTACACAGACACACTAGGTATAAACATATAAAAACAGACACAAGTACAACATACTTAAGCAGAGGATCTCGCTAGGGAATACATTCTGTCTCTCTACAAATTCAATGCATCAAATACACTGGTTTACACACTGAACCGTTGCAAATAATTTCATCCAGAGTTACGGTTCTTGCTATTTATAGACAGGGAAATACCAACATTAATACAATAAATGTCATTGTTTCAGTAACATAACTTATTTAAATAAACGTGTTTGGATTATAATAAGCTTTAGTTCATTGTCGATTATTAAATATGTGAAAGGAACAGAAGGCCAAAACATCCTTTGTGGCATCTATAAATAGACAGAAAATTGTATTTGCGCAGTTAATGAAGACTGCAGGGTGTCAGTTTAAGAATGGGTTGTATGCACGCTTCACTTAGATATCTCGCTTCTGGAACTAATATGTTGTTGGGCTTCACTCAGTGTTTACACATTTTTAATAACATGTAGACGAACTTTCATTCGAAAAAAGGTTTCATTGTAATTTCTATATTTTCTGGTGTTGTTTGTAGCTAGAAATCTTTCTGAGATTCAGTATCTACCTGTCATATCGTCTGTCCATGAATAATACACTGCCGTTCTAGACAAACACACACACACACACACACACACACACACACACACACACACAACACAAGAAACAGAAAGAAAACAAAAGAAAAAAAAGTACAACTCGAAAAAAAACGAAAAACACAAAATAAAAAAATAAAAAATAAAAAAACGAACAAAAAATATCAATAACAAAAAAAACAACAAAAAAAAAATACAAACAAACAAACAAAATAATAATAATAATAATAATAATAATAATAATAATAATAATAATAAAAAAATGAAAACCTCCCTCCCTACATGGAAGAATTAATCTGGGTGGACACTAAACAAATTTACATTTGTTTTTATGTGGCTTTATCAGCAGCTTCCCTTCTTTACCCTTACCACGTCTCGCTCCATTCACGCCCCGCCCCCAACTTGTCAATCATTCATTACGAACACTGAAAGTAGTATTACCCACATTTCTACATTCCTGTGTCACAAGATACTAGCTTTCCGCTTTATGTGTTATTTTTAAAGTGATTCTCGTTCCTCCAGTTTGTAAATCATTTCGTACATTATTCTCGCAGTCTCCGACCTTGACACCTACATCAGACGAACGTCTGTTTATGAATGAACCAATAGAGCCGCACGCCACTTAGCTTTAACTTAGCAATGTGTGTCGAAACCCCGCTTATTCAAAGGCAAATAAAAAACTTGTCAAACTGGTTTCTGTATTTAACTTTACCCGGCCTATCTACCAGCTTTAACGTGACAACAAGTAAAAACAGATTTTTTACACTAAACTACTTCCTTGTTTGATTCGGCGCTCGACCGAACGGCAGACGAACATGAACTAAAAGTTCTATAGTTGTTTTTCTTCGTTTTGTGCTGACGTCAGACTGAAATTGATCTGTTGTAAGTCAGTGGCAGGCCGAGAATATTGTTTCTATATTTGGATTTATATAAGCTGAAACGGGACTGTTCATTTTCGTCAATAATGTGTGTGTTTTTTTTTTTGTTGTTTCTTTTTTTTTAATTTTTTTTTTACCTTTTACTTAACGTGACTTTAAGAAATAGTCTTTTTATGAATATTATGAAAAGTAATAGATATAAGATTGCCTATTTTTATCAAAGTATGTGATTTACAACTGCCTTGAAAGTGAATATAATACAGTTTTTCATTAATATATTTGTATAATATTTTTTTATTAGTTTATAAACTAAAATGTATCTAAATGTATTGTTCATATTTAATATTTAAACACTACTGGATTATAAAGTGACATGTCTTTATGAAAATCTGACATTATTTGGATTTATATGGACCAGGAAGTGAATGTTTTAGGGGTGTTTTATACCGATTTAAGTTTCTGTATTTAACGAACTGGAAACTGCAGCAAATGTATCTTTGTTTGTAATGTTTCAGTTTCATTGTTTGTCCAAATAGTCTTTCAAGTTAAACGTCTAGATAAGTAAAGTTTATATTTATAAATTATAATTTCTTTGTTAATAATCACACACACACACACACACACACACACACACACACACACACACATACACACACTTCATACCTGCTTCCTTGTAAACTGAATTCATTTAAGAAAAACTTAAATGTATATTTTTTATAATGGAAATGCATAAGATTTCATCGTTAAAAATTATTATTTTAAGATATACAGCTTAATATTTATTAACGTGGAAATTGAAATGGACTCTAGCCTATGATTTTTTGTTATCATGTTGTTATCAGTGTTAGTGAACTCATGTTTTAAAACTGTAACGTGGATACGAGCTGTGAATTTCTATCAAATTATATCTCTTCGTGTTTGTGAATTTACGTAAGCTCTGGGCGTCTTTTGGTGTACTCCGATTTAATTCACTGTTGTACTAACCTCATCTTAATATCCTTGTATCCATTGTAGTTTACTGTTATACTAACCTCATCTTTGTATCCTTGTGTCCATTACATTTTACTGTTATACTACTCTTATCTTAATATCCTTCTATCCATTGCATTTTACTGTTATACTACTCTCATCTTAATATCCTTGTATCCCTTGCATTTTACTGTTATACTACTCTCATCTTAATATCCTTGTATCCATTGCATTTTACTGTTACACTACTCTCATCTTAATATCCTTGTATCCATTGCATTTTACTGTTATACTACTCTCATCTTAATATCCTTGTATCCATTGCATTTTACTGTTATTCTACACTCATCTTAATATCCTTGTATTCATTCGATTTTACTGTTATACTGCTCTCATCTTAATAGTCTTGCATCCATTGGATTTTACTGTTATACTACTCTCATCTTAATATATCCTTGTATCCATTACATTTTACTGTTATTCTACACTCATCTTAATATCCTTGTATTCATTGGATTTTACTGTTATACTGCTCTCATCTTAATAGCCTTGTGTCCATTGGATTTTACTGTTATACTACTCTCATCTTAATATATCCTTGTATCCATTACATTTTACTGTTATTCTACACTCATCTTAATATCCTTGTATTCATTGGATTTTACTGTTATACTGCTCTCATCTTAATATCCTTGTGTCCATTGGATTTTACTGTTATACTACTCTCTTCTTAATATCCTTGTATGCATTGCATTTTACTGTTATACTACTCTCATCTTAATATCCTTGTATCCATTGCGTTTTACTGTTATACTACTGTCTTCTTAATGTTCTTGTGTCCATTGCATTTTACTGTTACACTACTCTCATCTTAATATCCTTGTATCCATTGCATTTTACTGTTATACTACTCTCATCTTAATATCCTTGTATCCATTGCATTTTACTGTTATACTACTCTCATCTTAATATCCTTGTATCCATTGCATTTTACTGTTATTCTACACTCATCTTAATATCCTTGTATTCATTCGATTTTATGTTATACTGCTCTCATCTTAATAGTCTTGCATCCATTGGATTTTACTGTTATTCTACACTCATCTTAATATCCTTGTATTCATTGGATTTTACTGTTATACTGCTCTCATCTTAATATCCTTGTATCCATTGGATTTTACTGTTATACTACTCTCATCTTAATATATCCTTGTATCCATTACATTTTACTGTTATTCTACACTCATCTTAATATCCTTGTATTCATTGGATTTTACTGTTATACTGCTCTCATCTTATATCCTCCTTGTGTCCATTGGATTTTACTGTTATTGGACTGTTATACTCTCATCTTAATATATCCTTGTATCCATTACATTTTACTGTTATTCTACACTCATCTTAATATCCTTGTATTCATTGGATTTTACTGTTATACTGCTCTCATCTTAATATCCTTGTGTCCATTGGATTTTACTGTTATACTACTCTCTTCTTAATATCCTTGTATGCATTGCATTTTACTGTTATACTACTCTCATCTTAATATCCTTGTATCCATTGCATTTTACTGCTTTAATACAGGTATTTCTAAATGGAAAAATGGCATACAGAAGATATATTCCGAAGATGTATACTATCTGGATGTGTGTCATGATTTACTTAGTGCGCAGCTTGAAAGGTTAGTACTTGAGATTTCTTATTTTCACTTATCTGGTTGAAAGCAGTCTGCAATTCAGAGACAGATAAACAAAGATATAAGCAACACTATCCAAAGTAATTTAAGCAAAACAAAAGAAGATAAAAAAAAAAAAATAAATAAAGAAATAAATAATAAAATAAGTAAAATTCTAATACATTTTTAAAATAAATATACAACATTTTAAACAATCAGAACAATAACAACAAAAACAAAAAAAAAATTTTCTTTTTTCTCGGTAAAAATGATACGTTTTTGCAGCGAGAGAAAAACATTGTTTTTTAATAAGTTATGAGAAAATTGGACATATTTATAATTAGAAGATTGATGTAGGTACAAACTACAGTTTAAGACAAGTAAAATAGTATATATATTTAGATATAGACAATAAACAGTGTGAATATAAATAATATATGAAATGAACTACACAAAAAACAAAAACAAAAACGCCAACACATGGATAAAACAATATATTTATATGTGTGTATGTAGCTAATGATATATTTGTTTAAATAAACAAAGAAGTATAAGTATTCGTACATTTATGTGTGCAAATAAAAATATACTTACACATATAGAGAAAACTTATATATAAATTATTTCAAAAAAAAAGAGAAAAAATTAAACAATTTTAAAAAGTAATTTTTTATGAACAGTGGCATCATCTTAATAGTAATTTTATTTTCAGGTGACGCTTTCATGAACCCTAGAAAAGAATGTTGGATTCTCAACGGAATGAGATTCTCTACAAAGGACAATGGAAGTACATGTCCTGTGAAATATAAGGGAGCCTGGTGGTACAATAAGTGTCAAACTTCCAATCTGAACGGTTTGTACCTCAACGGAACCAATGAACTCTTTGGTGAAGGAGTCACCTGGATGCCATGGAGAGGTGATTATTATTCGCTGAAGAAAACTGTGATGAAAATTCGACCATCTTCAGTTTTGAACTAAAACTGTGACGAAAATTCGACCATTTTCTGCTTTAAACTAAAACTGTAATGAAAATTCGACCATCTTCAGTTTTAAACTAAAAATGTAATGACAATTCGACCATCTTCTGTTTTGAACTAAAACTGTAATGAAAATTCGACCATCTTCTGTTTTGAACTAAAAGTGTAATGAAAATTCGACCATCTTCAGTTTAGATCTAAAATGTAATGAAAATTCGACCATCTTCGGTTTTGAATTAAAACTGTAATGAATATTCGACCATCTTCTCGTTTGAACTAAAACTCTTCTCTCATTGGAAAGGATACAATAGTATTTGTCTAATGAATATGAATTGGTAACTTGAGATATAAAATAAAAATAAAGCACGAAACAAAATTTATAATTTACAGGAATGTTTACTAGTCTGTATATTTAAAGTGATAAAGAAACACAATATACTGATAAAAAACATTGAATTGTTTATTTCATTTTGTATTGGTAGTGCATTTGAACGTATTATATTTATGACATATTTATAAGTGGTGTCTTTGCAAACGGTTTTTAAATGTTAATTTTACAACGTTTCTTTGGAAATAGTGTTCAAATTTAAATTTATAAACTGCTATTTTTGAAATAGTTGCTCAAAGTAAATTTATAAAGTACTATTTCTGAAGCAGTTGCTGAATGTAAATATAACAATGGTCTTTGAATACAGTTGTTAAATGTAAATTAATAATTGCTGTCTTTGGAAAGAATTGGAAATGTAAATTTACATAAACAAGAGTTGCTGAATTTTCTTATTTCTTTATATTTTAATTCCTGTTCTGGATAAAGATAAATTCAAAACAATATTTAAAACAAAAATGTGATATCGGAAACGTTCGCCTGATACCGGTAGATTAAAAGATCGATCCCGGCTTCAGCAACCTTGTCTTTTTCACATTCGTGTTTGTTTGTGTGACTTTATATAAATACTGTAGTTTGTGTTGTGTACTGTATGAAACAGTTTGTGAATGATTCCTCGCTGCTGATAAAAAAAATGTATTTTGTGAAGAAAAATACTTGAAAGTTTTACCATTGTTGATTCTAGATTTGAAAATATCTCGTATTATCTCTTTAATAAGAAACAAAATGTTTTTATTATATTATTTTATTTTATTTATTTTTATTTTATTTTTTTTTTTTTTTGTTTATTAATTAATTCATTCATTTAAATATTTATTTATCTCTCTATTTTAAAGTTCTTAATTATTCATAAAGAAATATGCTATAATAAATATTTAGAGTTTCTCCATACGTAATGGATTATTATAATACTTACTTTAATTTGCATATTTATAATATGTTATTGTTTTAGTTTTTATTAGAATTCATAATATACTTTTTACTAATAATGATACATAACATTTGACACTTGCATATTCATAAAAAATAAATAAATATATATATATATTTGCTTATTAATAATATGTTCTTGTAGTAATTGTTACATATGGATGATAGACTTTTCACTTTTATCTTTGAGGTCATTATTGACACTAAATGGGAAAGAACTGTCCTGTTGTAAAATTAGATGAAATTGAGGCTTTTTGTGTGATCAAAGGTTACAATAATTTCAAATTGGGCATTAAATCCTGACTGATTTATAAGTCATTGTAAGAGTTCAGCTTATTCCTAATTTGTTATTATAATTATTATTTTATATTTTCGTGTTTATAATAATTATAATGTAACAATTATTCTATTTATGTGAATTTTAAATTAAATGTAATTTGTTCTTATTAACACCATTTAACATTATGATATTGATCACAATTACTGTTTTAAATTTTCGTATTGATAATAATTATGATGTAATAATTATTCTATATTTTAAATCAAATGAAATTTGTTATTATAATTAGTATTTCATATTTGGTTATTAATACTGATTATCTTTATGGATTAGTAATATTCATTCAAATGTTTGCGATTAGTTCTCAGTGAAATTAACTTCTACATTTACTGGGACAGTGTATCCTGCACAGGCATGATTGAAAATTGACAATGAAAAATCATTACAAACTGTTTATTCAATATATTTTTAATAATGTGTAACCCTAACATTAACCCTAACCCCAAGTCAAACTCTATTTCTAATTCTAAACGTAACCGTAACGAAGAGGTTAAACGTAATTCTAATGCTAACACTAGTACTAACCCTGATAATAAAACTTTTGCAGATTGTGATCAGACTCAAATAGACTTTGAATAATACTCGCCCTAACTGTCACCCTGATCTTGACCCTAGCTCAACTTATAAACCTAATCCTACCCAAGTCCCCATCATTAAATCTTACCTTAACACTACTTCCAATCACGACCCTACCATTTTGTACACGTTATCATAACACTCATAATAACATTTAAATAACCCTAACCGTAATCCTAACCGTAATCCTAACCCTGACTCTATCCCTAACTCTAAACCTAACCCTTACGAAGTCATTAAACTTAATTTTAATGCAAACCCTAGTACTAAACCTGATAAAAAAAAAAAAAAAAAATAAAAATGTTTTGCAGATTCTCATGACTCATAATAAAATTTAAATAACTCACCATAACCCTAGTCCTAACCCAAATCTTAATCCTGACTCAAACATTTGCTCAACTTCTAAACCTAGTCCTACCCCAGTCCCCAACATTAATTATTGCCCTATCGCTACTTCCAATCGTGACCCTCAAATTATTAACACTCATAATGAAATTTAAATAACCCTAACTCTAACCCTAACCCTAACCTTAACTATTAATATAAATTATTAATATAGCAAAAACTATTTGTCATGATCATCTTGGTAATAATAGTTTAAAATGCGGTTCAAATATAGTTATTAGTTTTAGGTAGGGAAAATGTGTTTTCTGTGTTCATACAAACAGTATAATCTGTGAATAATAATATTGCACAAATCATACAAACTTACACAAGCAAATCACACTGAAAGCTCTTTCTGAGAGAAATAGACAAAACATTAATTTTTCCTTTTTGAAAATAATTTTTTTCTTTTTCGTGAGAACGAACAAATTACGATTTGTCTGAAATGAACTTTATCTACACTCAGGTTTTAGTCTAAGGCATATGATGAGATATTCACAGACAATTTAACATAATTATTACAGTTATAAGAAGACGGAGGATTCACAATCATGTACATAGCAATAAAATGCATGCAATATATCAACACATCAGCCAAGGGCTTTCATTTCCAGGTTTTATGGAAAGATTGATTATGTAAGCTCTATGGCTCAATTTTACACCCAACCAATTTCGTTCATAACAGAGCCTCATGTTGTGGTTATTAGTTTGTGGAGTATGTGTTTTATAGTTTTTATTTCTTGGCTTTTAATTTAATAATGACCAGGATCCCAAGGGTTAGCACATTTAAAAATTAATAATAAGTGAACGTTTAATATATTTTTCAGTTTTTATTTATTTATTTCTTTTAATGACACTGGCAACAACATACACACAAAAACAAACACACAAACACACATATACAAACACAAACACACAAATATACACACTGAACTTTCATACCTCGATCATTGACTACTGGTTGGAATGTGATGTGTATATCTAAATATACAAACACTTGTCTAATATCTGCTATATCACATCTGTTACACAATCACTATACTGACTGATAAAGCAAGCCCCTGTAACATTAGTGCAATAATCACTTAAGAAAATTTAATAATTCAGAAAGATATCTTCTAGTATACGCAAACAAAAATCTTAATTTTTATAAATTTTGTACCAATTTACACACTCTCTATACTTGTATATCTGAGATATATATTTTTAATCTAGTAAATATGTGTTAATATTAATTAACATACACGTATTTATGTGTTTTATATACTTTGACATTTTAGTTTTGGTAAGTGGCGTTCTAAAATATTTTATGATAAAGTGTCACAGCAAGTTTTCATGTTAATAAAATACTTTATTTGATTGGTTCTGTATGTCACATGATAGTGGGGTTATCGTTGAAGGCTTTTTCTTTGGGATTAATAGCTGTGAAATTAATTTATATTCTAGTATGAACAGTTAAACCTCTATCAGTTGCTTTGTTTGAACTTAAGTAGTTTAATGAAAACGATCTCTGTCTCATTATTAACAGTTTAACTTAGTGAAGTCCACTACATATAAACAGATAAAAGAAACACCTTCATTTCACAACCATAAAACAGTTATGACAGTGTATGTTCATTTGTTCACGAGGCAATTCATAAATTCTTCTCAATGGATTTTTATACAAGAGTAAACTGTGTAATAACTGTGAAGATCATTGCATTCTGGGTAAAACACGTAACTACCAGTTCACTCAGCCATGACCTGTGTCTGACAACTGGGATAAGGGACGGTTTGACAGATACCATACAAACTTACCGAGTTTTAATACATTAATCGTGGAGCGCTGGTTAGAATCGAAGAATAGCGATTAAAACAGCAATATGGAGCTACGAAAAAGAATAAAATAAAAAGAAATATGGAGGCAGACCCCCTGCTAATAATCATCTTCTGTTTTTTCCTTCATTGTTTAGCAGGAAAGAATCTCTTAGATATGGTAATTTTTGTGACAGTTTTTTTTTTGTGTTTTTTTTTTTTAAATATAATTTTAACTGTCAATATAATAACACATTTAACTTTCTTCCTACTACTGTGCCCGTTTGTTTATTCCACTTTAAAGTGTTTCAGTAGATTAATCGTCAATTTTTTTTTTTTTTTTTTTTTTTTTTTTTTTTTTAAAGCCTACTTAATTTAATTCGGAAAACCCTTACACATCAGAGAGTTAAAAGTAAAATTAAAATATTTATTTCATATCAGTTTTACTTTTGAGGTACAGTAGAATTATAATTTTATTCAACATTGCTGATAATCCACCCATTATGTTTCTGACTTTAACCTGAAATCACCTTTCAGAAACATGACACACTCAGAAAACTGACCGATTTTCTAACAAAGTCACAGTGACAATGTATTCAGCTAAACCAGTGAGCTAGAACGAACGGCCCTTAGCACACACCCAATATTAAACTAGAGAGAATGGCGTGTTAGTCACATGATTTTTATTTCGAATGTAGGTAAAAATATTCTACCAGAACATCATAAATAATAATAATAATAATAATAATAATAATAATAATAATAATAATAATAATAATAATAATAATAAATAAATAAATAAATAAATAAACAAACAATGTCGGACTACTCTGAAAGCTAAACAAGGTAGTTTATTTCTGGGTGATTGACAGAGAAAGGAGACGGCGAATAAGTTGTGTCACTTCTGCTGGTAAGGAAAACTTACACTATATATTTTGTTGTAGTTTCGGATGCTTCTTTATTTATTTCACAGTATCTCATTGTGCTCGAAATTTTATCAAGATGCTGCAAACATGCTAACTGTATTTTTCACCTCAGGAAACACGGTCATATCGGTGATATATCGCTAAGGTGTCATGGCGGACCAAAATTCCTGTTATATGACTTGTGTTTGAGGATCGATTATATTGGCTTATTCTTCATAAATTACTTACATATTACATAGAAGAAAGATGTTCCAATTGCTTTAATAGTATTTATCATCCGTACCTGTGTGTCGAATATCGGATGATTTGCGATTTTAAGTAGTAGTAGCATTATTCATGTTAAAGCATTTTGTACACATAGTAAGACAGGCAAACATTGTTTATTTAGTTGTTTAGTTTGTTTTCACAGCTCACATTACGCTTAAGAAATGTTTCCTAACAACTTTACAAGATAAATACGTAACCATACACACATTATTATTATTATTATTATTATTATTATTATTATTATTATTATTATTATTATTATTATTATTATTATTATCAATAATATTATTTAGACTGGGCGGGCATATGTCCGTATCCAGTTTCTATTTCGTTCTTTGTTTGTTTGTTTATTTATTATTTATTTATTTATTTATTTTACTTTTATTCTTCAGTTAGAATATCTGGCAGTTTTGATTAAAATGTACTTTTTTAAATATAATTTTTACAGTCGCTACAATAACACATTTACTTTTCTTCCTTCTCCTGTGCCCGTTAGCTTATTCCACCTAAAAGTGTTTCAGTAGATTAGACCTTACACATGAGAGAAGTGAAATTAAATTTAAAATATTTATTTCATATCAGTTTTAATTTTGAAATACAGTATTATTAAAATTTTATTCAACATTGTTGATGAACCACCGAATATCTTTCTGACTTGAACCTGAAATCAGCTTTCAGAAAATTGACTGTCATTTTCGCCATTTACAATGATAATGTATTCAGCTGAACCAGTGGCGCAGAACAAACTGCTCTTAGTACATGAACAAGACTAAACTTGAGAGAATGGCGTGTTAGTCGTGTTACTTTTATTCAGAATATAGGTAAAAAATTGTACCAGAAACAATAATAATAAATAATAATAATAATAATAATAATAATAATAATAATAATAATAAAAATAATAAATTAATAAAAAATAAATAAACAAACAGTTTCTACTCGGAGTACTCTGAAAGCTAAACAATGTAGTTTCTTGCTTGGTGATTCACAGGGCGACGATATGGCGGAACATTTGGGTCACTTCTGCTTGTAAGGAAAACTTTCACTATGTTGTTTTTTATAGTTTCTGATGGTTCGTTATTTATTTCACAGTATAAAAACTATTCGTATGTTTATCTTATTGTGTATGAAATTTATTCAAGATGATTCAAACATGCTAATTGTATTCTTTACCTCATGAAACAGGGTCATCTCGGCGATGTATCGCTAAAGTGTCATGGCGGACATACAATTCCTGTTATATGCCTTGCGTTTGAGTATGGATTATATTGGCTTGTTCTTCTTATATTCCTTGCATCTTACATAAGAATGACAGAAAAAAGATTTCCCAAATGATTTAATGTTATTTATCATCCATAACAGTGTCTCAAATGACGGATGATTTGCGATTTTAAGTAGTAGTAGCATTATTCATGTCACAGCAAGTTGTACACCCAGCAAGGCACACAAACATTGTTTATTTAGTTGTTTAGTTTGTTTTCACAATTCACATTACGTTTAAAATATGCTTCCTAACAACTTTACTAGATAAATACTTAATCATACACGCATTATTGTTAGTATTATTATTATTTTTATTATTATTATTATTATTATTATTATTATTATTATTATTATTATTATTATTATTATTTATACTGGGAGGGCTTTTGTCCGTATCGTTTCTATTTCTTTCAGTATTATATATTTTTGTATTCTTTTTTATTTATTATTTATATGTTTCTTTTACTTTTATTTTTCTGTTAATTTCATGGTAGTTTTGCCTAAAATGTCTGTTTCTTTATTTAATTTTAACTGTCAATATAATAACAGATTTACCTTTCTTCCTACTACTGTGCCCGTTTGGTTATTCCACCTTAACGTGTTTCAGTAGATTAGATGTCAAATTTTTATTTTATTACATAGGCATAGTTTATTTAATTATAACAAATCTTACAGATGAGAGAAGTAAAAGTAATGTTCAATATTTATTTCATATCAGTTTTAATTTTGAAATACAGTACTATTATAATTTTATTCAACATTGCTGATAATCCACCGAATATCTTTCTGACTTGAACCTGAAATCAGCTTTCAGAAAATTGACTGTCATTTTCGCCAAGTCACTATGATAATGTATTCAGCTGAACCTGTTGCGAACAACAATCTACTCTTAGTACATGAACAAGACTAAACTTGAAAGAATGGCGTGTTAGTCATGTTACTTTTATTCCGAATACAGGTAAAAAAATTGTACCAGAAACAAAAATAATAATAATAATAATAATAATAATAATAATAATAATAATAATAATAATAATAATAATAATAAATAAATAAATAAATAAACAGTGTGTGTCGGAGTACTCTGAAAGATAAACAATGTAGTTTGTTGCTGGGTGATTCACAGGGCGACGACATAGCGGAAGATTTGGGTCACTACTGCTGGTAAGGGAAACTTACACTATATTGTTTTTCTGTAGTTTCTGATGGTTCGTTATTTATTTCACAGTATAAAAACAATTCGTATTTTTATCTTATTGTATGAAATGTTATCAAGATGATGCAAACATGCTCATTGTATTCTTTACCTCGTGAAACACGGTCATCTCGGCGTTTTATCGCTAAAGTGTCATGGCGGACCAAAATTCCTGTTATATGCCTTATGTTTGAGTATGGATTATATTGGCTTATTCTTCTTAAATTACTTACATCTTACATAAGAATCGCTGAAGAAAAGATGTCTCAAATGACTTAATGGTATTTATCATCCATAATTGTGTCAAATGATGACGGATGATTTGCGATTTTAAGTAGTAGTAGCATTATTCATGTCACAGCAAGTTGTACATACAGGAAGACAGGCATACATTGTTTATTTAGTTGTTTAATTTGTTTTAACAGGTTACATTACGTTTAAAATATGCTTCCTAACAACTTTACTAGATAAATACTTAATCATACACGCATTATTGTTAGTATTATTATGATTTTTATTATTATTATTATTATTATTATTATTATTATTATTATTATTATTATTATTTTACTGGGAGGGGGCATTTGTCCGTATCCAGTTTCTATTTCTTTCAGTGTTATATTTTTTTTTTTTTTTTTTTTTTTATTATTTATATATTTTTTTTTTTTATTTTTCAGTTAATTTTGTGGTAGTTTTGCCTAAAATGTCTGTTTTATTTATTTAATTTTAACTGTCAATATAATAACAGATTTACCTTTCTTCCTACTACTGTGCCCGTTTGTTTATTCCACCTTAAAGTGTTTCAGTAGATTAGATGTCAAATTTTTATTTTATTACATAGGCATAGTTTATTTAATTATAAAATCTTACAGATGAGAGAAGTAAAAGTAATGTTCAAAATATTTATTTCATATCAGTTTTAATTTTTGAAATACAGTACTATTATAATTTTATTCAACATTGCTGATAATCCACCCAATATCTTTCTGACTTTAACCTGAAATCAGCTTTCAGAAAAAACGAACTGACTGTCATTTTTTCGCCAAGTCACTATGATAATGTATTCAGCTGAACCAGTGAGCTAGAACAAACAATCTACTCTTAGTACATGAACAAGATTAAACTTGAAAATGAATGGCGTGTTAGTCATGTTACATTTATTCGAATACAGGTAAAAAAAAAAATGTACCAGAAAAAAAAATAATAATAATAATAATAATAATAATAATAATAATAATAATAATAATAATAATAATAATAAATAAAAATAAATAAATAAATAGTGTGTCGGAGTACTCTGAAAGATAAACAAATGTAGTTTGTTGCTGGGTGATTCACAGGGCGACGACATGGCGGAAGATTTGGGTCACTACTGCTGGTAAGGAAAACTTACACTATATTGTTTTTCTGTAGTTTCTGATGGTTCGTTATTTATTTCACAGTATAAAAACAATTCGTATTTTTATCTTATTGTATGAAATGTTATCAAGATGCTGCAAACATGCTAATTGTATTCTTTACCTCGTGAAACACGTCATCTCGGCGTTGTATCGCTAAAGTGTCATGGCGGACTAAAATTCCTGTTATATGCCTTATGTTTGAGTATGGATTATATTGGCTTATTCTTCTTAAATTACTTACATCTTACATAAGAATCGCTGAAAAAAAGATGTCTCAAATGACTTAATGGTATTTATCATCCATAATTGTGTCTCCAATGACGGATGATTTGCGATTTTAAGTAGTAGTAGCATTATTCATATTACAGCATATTGTACATACAACAAGACAGGCAGACATTGTTTATTTAGTTGTTTAATTTGTTTTAACAGGTGGCATTACGTTTAAAATATGCTTCCTAACAACTTTACTAGATAAATACTTAATCATACACACATTATTATTGTTGTTGTTATTATTATTATTATTATTATTATTATTATTATTATTATTATTATTATTATTATTATTTATACTGGGAGGGCTTTTGTCCGTATCCAGTTTCTATTTCTTTCAGTGTTATATATTTTTTGATTCTTTTTTATTTATTATTTATATATTTCTTTTACTTTTATTTTTCAGTTAATTTCGTGGTAGTTTTGCCTAAAATGTCTGTTTCTTTATTTAATTTTAACAGTCAATATCATAACAGATTTACTTTTCTTCCTACTACTGTGCCCGTTTGTTTAATCCACCTTAACCTGTTTCAGTAGATTAATCGTCAAATTTTTATTTTATTACATAGGCATTGTTTATTTAATTATAACAAATCTTACAGATGAGAGAAGTAAAAGTAATTTTAAATACTTATTTCATATCAGTTTTAATTCTGAAATACTGTACTTTTATAATTTTATTCAACATTGTTGATAATCCACCGAATATCTTTCTGACTTGAACCTTAAATCAGCTTTCAGAAAATTGACTGTCATTTTCGCCAAGTTACAATGATAATGTATTCAGCTGAACCTGTGGCGAACAACAAACTGCTCTTAGTACATGAACAAGACTAAACTTGAGAGAATGGCGTGTTAGTCATGTTACTTTTATTCCGAATATAGGTACAAAAATTGTACCAGAACATCAAAAAATAATAATAATAATAATAATAATAATAATAATAATAATAATAATAATAATAATAAATAAATAAATAAATAAATAAATAAATAAACAGTGTGTGTCGGAGTACTCTGAAAGCTAAACAATGTAGTTTGTTGCTGGGTGATTCACAGGGCGACGACATGGCGGAACATTTGGGTCACTACTGCTGGTAAGGAAAACTTACACTATGTTGTTTTTCTGTAGTTTCTGATGGTTCGTTATTTATTTCACAGTATAAAAACAATTCGTATTTTTATCGTATTGTATGAAATTGTATCAAGATGCTGCAAACATGCTCATTGTATTCTTTACCTCGTGAAACACGGTCATCTCGGCGATTTATCGCTAAAAGTGTCATGGCGGACCAAAATTCCTGTTATATGACTTGTGTTTGAGCTATGGATTATATTGGATCATTCTTCTTAAAACCTTTACATCTTACATAAGAATCTTATCTTGAAGATAAACTTAAATGACCTGGTATTTATCATCCATAATTGTGTTACCCCAATGAAGGATGATTTGCGATTTTAAGTAGTAGTAGCATTATTCATAATACAGCATTTTGTACATACAACAAGACACAGCATAACATTGTTTATTTATCCCTTGTTTAAACCTTTTTTCACAGGTCATTAAACTTATTTCGTTTAAAATATGCTTCCTTAACAACTTTACTAGATAAATAACTTAATCATACACACATTATTATTATTATTTGGCATTTTATTTTTATTATTATTATTATTATTATTATTATTATTATTATTATTATTATTATTTTTCATTTATGATTGCATTTGTCCGTATCCAGTTTATATTTTCATTTTCAGTGTTATATATTTTTAAATGTATTTGATTTTTTGTTTGTCATTGATTATATATTTCGTTTTTATGTTGGGACTTTTATTTTTCAAATTAATTTCGTAGTATGTCTTGAACCTCTAAATGTTGCTTTGTTTACACTTAAGTTTTTTTATTTTAACAGTCAATATTATAACAGTTTTACTTTTCTTCCTACATATAAATAGATAAAAGATACACCTTCATTTCACAAGCAAAAAACCTGACAGAGTGTTTATTTGTTCATTAATCGTTAAATTTTCTCATTGGATTTTATTACATAGGCAAACTTTATTTAATTATAAAGAATCTTTGCATGAGAGAAAAAAAGTAATTTTAAATTCACGGATTTCCATATCAACTTTCGATTCTGAAATACATTAACTTTTATAATTTTATTCAACATTGAAGAATATCCAATTAATATCTTTCTGATATGAACCTACGAAAAAAAAAAATCAAAAAAAAGAAATCAGAAAAACCGCCTGTCAATTTCTTTTTTTCTTCATTTTTACAATGAAAATGTATTCAGATATGGTAATTTTTCTGACAGTTTTGCTTAAAATGTTTATTTTTTATATATATAATTTTAACTGTCAATATAATAACACATTGTTGAAATGGGCGTGTTAGTCATGTGACTTTTATTCCGACTATAGGTAACAATTTGTACCAGAACATCAAAATAATAATAATAATAATAATAATAATAATAATAATAATAATAATAATAATAATAAATAAATAACAATAAACAATAATAATAATAATAATAATAAATAAATAAATAAACAGTGTCTGCACGGAGTACTCTTGCTGAGTGATTAACAGAGCGAGGAGATGGCGAATAAGTTGTGTCACTTTTGCTGGTAAGGACAACTTATATTAATTCGTTTTTTGTAGTTTCTGTCGGTTCTTTATTTATTTCACAGAATACAATCAATTCGTTGTTTTTTTTTTTTTTTTTGTCTTATTGTGTTGGAAATTTTATTAAGATTCTGCAAAGATGCTAATTGTATTTTTTACCTCGTGAAACACGGTCATTTAGGCGATGTGTCGGTAAGGTGTCATGGCGGACCAACATTTTTTGTTATCTGACTTTTGTTTGAAGATGGATAAGATTGGGTTATACTTCTTAACTTACTATTATTATTATTATAATCATTATTTAGACTGGGAAGGCATTTGTCCATATCATGTTTCTATTTCGATCTTTGTTTGTTTATTATTTATTTATTCATTTATTTTACTTTTATTCTTCATTAAATTTTTTGTTGCAGTTTTGATTAAATCGTATTTTTTTATAATATAATTTTAACAGTCACTATAATAACACATTTACTTTTCTTCCTATTACTGTGCCCGTTTGTTCATTCCACTTTAAAATATTTCAGTAGATTAGATGTCAATTTTTCATTTTATTACTTAGGCCTACTTAATTTAATTTAAAAAAAAAAAAAAAAAACTTACACATCAGAGAAGTAAAAGTTAAGTAATAATATTTATTTCACATCAGGTTTACTTTTGAAGTACTGTCCTATTATAATTTGGTTCAACATTGTTGATAATCCACCCAATATCTTTCTGTCTTTAACCTGAAATCAAGTTTCAGAAGCATGAGACACTTAGAAAACAGACTGGCATTTTCGGCAAGTGCCTGTAATAATGTATTCAGTTAAATCAGTGAGTTACAACAAACTGCCCTTAGTACGTAAACAAGATTAGATTTGAGAGAATAGCGTGTTAGGCAGATTACTTTTATTCGGAATATAGGTAAAAAATTGTCCCAGAACACCAAAATAATAATAATCATAATAATAATAATAATAATAATAATAATAATAATAATAATTATAGTATAGTAAAATTATAATTTTATTCAACATTGTTGATAAACCACCCGATATCTATCTGACTTGAACCTGAAATCAGCTTTCAGAAACATGACGTACTCATAAAATAGAATGACATTTTCGCCAAGTTACAATGATAATGCATTCAGCTAAACCAGTCAGCTAGAACAAACTGCCTTGTTACACTTTGTTACAAACATTGTTACAAACATTGTTAAACTTGAGGCAATGGCACGTTAGTGACGTGAATTTTATTCCAAGTACACGTATACAAATTTAAGAGATCATCAAGATAATAATAATAATAATAATAATAATAATAATAGAACAGTAAAATTATAATTTTATTCAACATTGTTGAAAAACCATCCAATATCTATCTCACTTGAACCTGAAATCAGATTTCAGAAACATGACGTACTCATAAAATAGACTGACATTTTCGCCAAGTTACTTTGATAATGTATTCAGCTAAACCAGTGAGCTAGAACAAACTGCCCTTAGTACAGAAATAAGATTAAACTTGAGACTATGACATGTTAGTGAAGTGAGTTTTATTCCGAATGTACGTATACAGATTTAACAGAAAATAAAGATAATAATAATACAAATAATAATAGTAATAAATAAATAAATAAACAGTTTATGCCCGGAGTATTTTGAAAGCTAAACAAAGTAGCTCATTGTGTGTGATTGACAGAGCGAGGAGATGGCAGAGATTGGATTTACTAATTGTATTCTTTACCTCGTTAAACACGGTCATCTCGGCGTTTTATCGCTAAAGTGTCATGGCGGACCAAAATTCATGTTAGATGACTTGCGTTTGAGTATGGATTATATTGGCTTATTCTTCTTAAATACCTTACATCTTACATAAGAATCACAGAAAATAGATATCCCAAATGATTTAATGCTGTTTATGATCCATAATTGTGTCTCAAATGACGGATCATTTGCGATTTTAAGTAGTAGTTGCATTATTCATGTTCCACCATGTTGTGCATACAGTAAGACAGGCAGACATTGTTTATTTAGTTGTTTAATTTGTTTTCACAGGTCACATTACGTTTAAAATATGCTTCCTAACAACTTTACTACATAAATACTTAATCATACAGATATAGCAAGATTTGTTGTGTCAGATTTTTGATGGACCTTTTTTATTTGATCATCTGTCCTCTTGGTTTTCTGATTTATCCTTTTAATAGAAATGTGTTTTTTTCTTGGCATAAAATATTTTGATAGTATCCATTTTATTACACTGCACCTGCGAAAGTTTCTGGCGCAGACTCTGATTTGTTTTCCGAAGAATTTTGCAACTGTGACATCTGGAAATTTGCCTTGCTTTTAATGGTGACTTGTGCATAACAGTTTGAATTTCCCTGGATGCATCATTTACAAGTGAATCGGTTTCATTGGAAGCATCGTTCATGGGTAAGTCAATGACGGGCGACCTGTCAAATGAAACTGGAACCAGCTGAAATTTTTTATGACAAATATCATCAAATTTGGAGAATTCTGAAGAGATTGTCAGATGCCTAAATTTTGAGACAGCTTCAACTAACGTTTTAAACTTATTTGTAAGGTGGTTTGTGGCCACAAGGACCTGATCCTGTGACATTCCAGATGATGAACATGAAAGGCGAGTCAAAAGTTCCCGAACAGTTGAACCACGACTATTATCAGACTCGTAATAAATGTTCTGCACATGGCCATTCAAAAACTCCGCTGGAACAGCAGGCTGGTTTTGGAAAAAGTATTTTAGATGCTGTCTTGCTACCCCCACCTTGTCAGCTTCTTGGGCTTTTGTCTTTGTTTTAGGAGGCATCTTCATGACCTGTAAAATGAAAAGGTGCAAAGGTGAGAGTTTGAAGACATATCCCTAAGATGGCTTCACTATAAAACTAATACATTTTCCAATGCAACATGTGCAAAAACACATGGGTTTGTTAACAAATAGAAAGGCTGTAAATGGGTCACGTGACCAAAATTCATTAAATCTACACAACTCATCATCACATAAAATGCTGCCATATAATGACTACATAGTTAATAATAAATATGTCTCATAGGCGATAGATCAGCTTTCGGACAGCTGTTTTCTCATGTTAATTGTTTTACGCCTATTAAACTTATGGAAGAAAAAGCTTTGAAAGTTTCTAACAGGTATTACAACATGTAGTTCACGTTTCTATGTCTTAATTAAATTGTAATCCCTCATAGGTGTACATAAACTAGATGACCCTGTACTGAAACAGTAGACATAAGTGAATCATCTTTCTGGATAGCTATTTGGATTTTCTCGCTATCTAGGTATCTGGACTTTTTTGCCCAAAAAGGTTAAATTATTTCGTAAGGAAAATTAAATATAAAAAAAAAAAAAAAAAAAAAAAAAAAAAATTGCTTCATTTCATCCTGTCTGTTCCAATTATAACTCTCAACTTTTGAGAGTTAGGATTTTGTTGTTGTGGTTAATTTAGAAAAGAATAAGTTTTTTTTTTTTTTTTTTTTTTTTTATTTATTGTATTAAATTTATTTTATTTTATTTTAATAATTTGAAAACACATATGTTTTGTGTTATTCTATTCGCAGGACCGAAAAGTTATAAGATCAGTTACAACAACTGGTTTAACATACAATAGTAAAAATCTAAAGATGGGATACATTGAATTATAAATAAGTAATTGTTTTGAGCTCAATCTATCGATGTACATAGGTAATTCTGCAGTGAATGTAAAAACAACAGCAAATGGAAATGATGAGTAATTCAGTACATTATGTATAAAAATGATTTCATCTCTATTTCTGTGGCTAATTTTAAATTTATGTCCTCAAATGACAGCAGATATTCACTCAATATTTTATTAAGAATTTTTGTGTTCACCATGTTCAGCTAAGAAATGGTTATTAGTCAACTTTCGGATTTCAAACTTGTGAAATCAGCTCATGTTTTCAGTCAGAACAGAGGGAGCCATGCTATCTCAACAACTTGTGTACAGATAAAACTATCATGTGACTGAAACAAATCTGGTATATTACAAATACACTAGTAAATAGAGCTGATCTATTTTTTTTAAAGTTTGAGTTTTTATTGTATTACATTTGTTTCATAACTTTTTTATTAATATTTTGGATAAATGACAGCAGTTCTTTCATTAAATAGTAATAATAATAATAATAAAATAAAGTCTTACTTGACAATGTTATTTTATGAAGCAGGGTAAATCAGTGTGTAAGTTTTGTATTGTTCTATTGACAGGACAGAAGAGTTGTATGGTCAGTTACAGACAACTGGTTTAACATACAGCAGCTAATGTCTAAAGATGGGTTAAACTGAATTGTAAGTAAATGTTCTGTTTGTTTAAATTAGTTACATTAAAATGTAATGTTATAAATGTGCAATGTACAGTACAAGACTGATAAAACTTTATTTGTCAAAGCCAGTCTCGGACTGGGTCCAGGTTTTATTAAAAAGTAACTTTTCATTCTTGTTGTAGTTTGTTAGTTATAATTATTTCTGTAACAGTTTTCAATCTTTACATAAAATAACTTACACTGACTTCAATAAGAAAATTTCATATTTGTCTCTCGTACCAGAAATAGTTAATAATAAATAAAATGATTTTTTACCTTAGTTACCTAATGTTTTCTTTGTTGCCATTTATTGATTTATCAACATTTCAAAAATGAAGTATCCAGACTTAGTGAACAGTTTCTAACTGGAAATTCTGATCAGTGTTATTTTTTTATTTTTTATTTTATTTTACCAAGTTAATAAAATGACTGTCACTTGTAATTCATTTAAAAAAGAAGATAAGTTGATATGTTTTCAGTCACTGAATATTCTCTGCTTTCTTCAAATATTTAATCAGTTTTCAGCAAGTATCATGTAATGAAGTAACCCCAGTTAGGTGACACTAACTTTCATACAAACATTTTGAAGCATAAAGACAGCTGTTCTTACTCATTTTGTCTTGACATAGTGAAGAAAATATTTGTTTCCAGTGCAGCTGTGTGTTTGTGTATATATATCTTCAATCTGATAGATATTAATATACTTAGTGTAGAAAAATTATCATTCAGTAACCTATTAAACAATTTAAAAACATAATAGAGTAATGACTGTTAGTATTATTTTAAAAATACATTTACATTTAATGGTTAAGTGTAAGAATACATGTTCAAGCACAAACATATTTTATTATAATTACTATAGAATCAAGTTTAACTGCATGAAATAATTTTAAAACATTTATTTTTACACACACACACACACACACACACACACACACATATATATATATATAAGGTGTGGAGAAATCATCTTTAAAAATAAATAGTAAATAAAGAAAGTCTTTGTACATAGTATGATAATGGCTGAACACTGTACTATTCATAGATGTCACTACTGTATTGATGATGTATTAACATAACAGTTTCAAACACCGCACAGATGAAATGTGTCTGTACATTAACATGAAATCAAGAAGTGACCAAGATTTGGAATGAAGAATCTAGCAGATTATTGAAAGATGAAGTCTACACATCCTTAAACTATGTTTATATACAAAGAGACACAATACTGAAGAATAATCATACAATATTTATTTAATAGATATAACAGTTTTGTCACCCTGATATAAAGTATCAGACATGTTCATACTGACTTATTCCAAAAATAAAATTTTAAGAATTTTTTTTATAGTACTAAGAAAGTACTAAGGAAGAGTTACAGCATTGGTTGCATGTAGAGTGTTGACGTCACTAATGGACTGATGTCTGTAATTGTTGTCAAACTAATGTTCTATAGGTTTGAGCCATAACTGTTGAATGAATTCTTATTTTGTGTCATATTTGTGTTTATGATGTTAACCATTGTGTGAAGTTGACACTGAATGAGAGATGCGCTAAACAATGGAGTTGAAAATCTAATATGTGAGCATGCTGCGATTAAGAAAAACAAGAAAACATCATACACTGACCTTTAACAGTGAAATCATTTGTAACTGTCATTCAGAAAGATAGAACATCATTCTGTTGTCAGTCTCCACAACTTTGTAATTACTTGTCACATTTTCACTCATTATGTTCAGGTATATATTGGTAATATTTTAATTTCTATTGTTTATATAAAATAATTTAGTGCAGTTGACAAGACTAAGAATACTACTTAGTAAAAATGTTCACGGTATAGCTATATATGTATTGTTTATACAATTTAGTAATAGGTCTGACAAAACTAAGATAGAAACTGATTATAATATTATCAATATGATGCCTCACATGAATTTGAATCCTGAACTATCTGAACTGACGTAGCTGAGACAGTTCTGCGTATTTTAAAATTAAACATTGTTACTCACAGATTATCTTTCTGACTTTCCGTTCTGTTTGCAGACTGATGTTGGTATGTGTTTTCAATTTGAAAAATGTACTAAATGGAAAGTTGATATCATGAATCGTAAATTAATCAATTTAATGGCAATGCAGTAATTTTTCTGGACTTTTGTTACAGTGCACTGGTTTTGTCGTTTACAATGGTTTCTGACAACTGTTCTGTTGATTTTTGTCATATTTACTTGTAATGTTTAGAAAAATGTTGAATAGCGCTAGTAAATCTGTGTGTTTCAGTTTGACTACAAAGCAAAGAAGCAGAACATCTGAGGAACACAGGAACCCAGAGCCAGAACCTGCCCCAGTCAGCCCATCACCAACCCCTAAAAAGATGGAACAGAACAAATCGAAAATGAGGTAAGACTAATTAATTAGAACTATGTTTTTAGGTAACAGTATTGTGAAATTGTGTTGTCTTCAGTATTTCTAAATAACATGATCAAACACTATTTAAAAAAATTAGGATATTTATTTTAAAGCTTTCTGAATATGACTTTCCATCCTGTAAGTCAGAGGTGCCCAATACTTCGATCGTGATCGACTGGTCGATGGCCAATGTAGTGCCGGTAGATGGCACGACATTCAATTGCAAATCAGTTTCATGGTGGCCATAAACATATTCAGTTGTATTGTGGTATAAAGATTCATGCAGTGATGCAAAGTGCGCCAACATATAATTTGTATATAAATATATTCAGTACATATTTAAAAATGCATCGAAATATGGATCATGTCTGGTAACCAACCCATTTAGAAGTTACCAAAAAACAGAACCTGGTAACCTATAGGTTACCACAAATTTATCAAGTTTACGATTCCCATAATTATTGTTGTGAAATCCCTAACACACATGAAAAGAACAGTATAATATATTTGTTATTTATCCATATAACTATATATATTGTAAATTGTGTTTTCATTTAATAACTAAACAAGACAATTTAAAAAAGCATGACAATTTGTGTTGTTTTAATTAGTTTCCATTTTGTAACTGATCAAACAATACTGATACGAACATCTGAATGAGAAACTGGTTTCAGCTAGTATTTTGAGTTGTCCCTTTCATCAGTGTCTCAAGTATCAACTGTTCCACTTCGAGCATCATTCAAGACCTCTGAATCTGATGTTATTGCAAGAAAGTACTCTACACACATTAGTTCATAGCACGTTATTTTTATCACATCTGAAGAGGGCACAGGTAAATCAGTATGTGTCTTTTAGTCTGACAACGAGTCTACAATCAGGTTGTCTATTGTACAAAATGCGGATCTTTTTTCTTCGTTTTTTATGATCTGTATATAGTGAAACAGCTTTGTAAGTTTTTGTTCATGTGAAGTGTCATAGCTTATAAGTGCAGGCAGGTAAACTCTAATCACCAGCAAATCATCCAGTGTGGAATTGGACATGTTCAACCTGGTATTTGTCAACTGCCGACTGAGAGCGCTTATGCCCCTCTCAACACTTGCACTAGCAAGTGCAACCGTCAAGATGATTTTAATGATAAGAAGAATGCGTGGATATTCAGTGATGCTGTCTGAATATTTGACACCACATGCCTTGTTTACTTTGGAATTGAATGAATTTGTTTGCCACAAGTTCCTTTATACCCCTCCATTCAGCAACAACCATTCAGCTAAATATTTAAATAAGTTTAATTTGCTCCAAGCCATATTTTTGATCAGATATATCCCACTGAGTCTGATTAGCTATTTTCATTGCCTTGAAGATAGGGTGATTGAAAGAATGCATTTGTTTAATCAGCTGTGTTGAAATTGCTGGGATCTGATTTGTTCTTATATATTTCACAGACTCTTATCCCTGGTGAACATGGTTCAGAACAAACTTTTCTTTTATTGTACTAACAACTTTCTCAGTTTGTTGTTTTTTGCTTGTTACTCAACTGATTGTCTTGTTTGAATCTTAAACTTGCTGTAAGGTTGGAATCCTCTGCTTTAAAGGTTGCCACGTGACCATCTTCGATCAGAGTAAATGGCAATGGCAGATCACTATCATCAGCAGCAAGTGTACTGAGTTTATCTACAGTTCCTTTGATTGTGTCAATAACATCTGCGATTAATGGAGTTCAAATGTGCAGCATGTGACAAATGGACAGTTTGTTTCAGATGAGTCTGTAGAGATGCATAGATAGAACATACCTATAACCTATTTTCCGCAAATCAACATAGAGGTAGAACATTTATGATCATAGATTTGATGGCCCTGTATTAATGAATTTGAAATCCTGTACCAGAAGGTTTCGGTATACGCCGGACTAGAACCGGTAACCGCTGAGCAATAAGTAGCAATATTCTGCAACACTTGCCACTATTCTTGATTCAATATCAAGTCATCCAATATTGCAAAGTCAACAATTTCAGCAAATGCATCTTTGACAGCCAGTTCAATTCTGTGTGCAGAGCAATGAATTATTAGCACCCATTCACTGCCTTCAGTTTTCATTACAGTTAGAGCTCCAATCAATATACCAACATTAAATTTTGCTCCTTCTGTACAAGAACAAAGAAGACATTTTGTGTATTTTTCAGCAATAACGTCAGATCGTTGAAATCATCATCTATAGCACGTTTCAGTTACTCCATAGAAATTAATAATTTGTTGACATTTAAATAATAGTTTAACAGGGTGGCCCCTCACTACAATCTTCACATAAATTACATTTTTTATATCTCTAGTTTTGCGAGCTTCTGTGCTCTCTTGTTCAACTGACATCAAGTGTGCACCTTGTATCATCTGTTTGATATCATCCCTCATTGCTTGGGCAAAAAAATATTGAACAAAATCTCAAACATGACTGGTCATTGTCCTTCTCACTTACAAACTGCACCCCATACTTCTTCAGTAAGGGAATCAGGGACCGGTAGTCAGACATAGGTCTCTCCTGCATAACCAACCACAATGTGTATTGCAATGATTCTTATATTGTTCTTTACTGGTTTCTTCAAATAATTTTCCAGTGGAATTAGAACATGTAACGTTACGATTTACTTTCATACTATCAGAAGCTGAATTTGTTTGAGAATATGAACTGTTTTGTGAAAATTTCTTTTTTGCCCAGTCGTGAAGACTACCTGTTTTCAGCTGCCTTTGCACGTTTGATTTGTATGTGTAGCCTGTGACGCAATCGATGTAGGCAAATAATCCTTCAAGCGACTTACAAGTTACACGTATTAACTTGGCTTCATTTCTTACTGCCGTTTTTTTTTTGAGTACAACTTTTGCATTGTAGTTTTGATATTTTTTTTTAATTCTTTTCATTTACTTCGAACTAAAAGTCAATTGAAAAATTCCATTTTTTAAAGTTTACACGTGAATGGATTCTATTTTAATTAAATTGGTGCCCGGTAATGCTACGTTTAAATTCAGTACTGCTGCAAACGAAGTGACGTCACACTATGGACCGACGTCACTAAACATGTGACGTCACACCGTGGACGCATCCAAAAAATGGAAGCATTATAAATCGCTGGGCGCCAACTTTGGTGGAATTTCACACGAGAAAAAAACAAACAAAAAAACAAACAAAAAAAAACCCAACATAATTCCGGAATCAATCGCCACGATGTTTTTCGGAAAAAGATTAATAAAAGACATTAGCCATTCATTGAAGGATTATTTGATTTGTGTGTGTAGCCTTTGAAGCCATCGATATAGGCAAGTACTCCGTCAAGCAACTTACAAGTTATACGTCTTCACTTGGCTTCATTTCTTACTGCCGTTTTGTTTTCAGTACAACTTTTGCATTGTAGTTTTGATATATATATATATATTTTTTTTTCATTTACTTGGAAAAATCGCATTTTTTAAACGTTTAAACGTGAATGAATTCCATTTTAATAAAACTGGTGCCCGGTAATGCTACGTTTAAATTCAATACTGTTGCAAACTAAGTAACGTCACACTATGGACCGACCGTCACTAAACATGTGACGTCAAACCGTGGATGCATCTAAAAAATGGAAGCATTATAAATCGCTGGGCGCTAACTTTGGTGGAATTTGAAACGAGAAAAATAAAATAAAAACGACACAATTCTGGAATCAATCGCCACGTTGTTTTTCGCCAAAAGATTCAGAAAACAAATCAGCCATTCGTTGAAGGATTATTGATACGTGGAAACATCCCCCTAACCTGATCGAGCGTTCTCAATTTATTTCGATGCCTGTTTATATAAAAATATTTAGTATTTTTTAATACAAGTAGATCATTTTGACCAGGTTATTTTAAAAGTAGCTCGCAAGCTCAAAAGGGGTGAGCACTCGTGCTATATGCAGACTGATGTTTGTATGTGTTTTCAGTTTGAAAAATGCACGAAATGGAAAGTTGATATCATGAAACCTAAATTGATCAATTAATGGCAATACACTAATTTTGATGGACTTTTGTTAAAGTGATCTGGTTTTGATATTTTCAATGATTTCTGACAACTGTTCTGTTGATTTTTGTCATGTTTATTTGTAATGTTTCAAAAAATGTGGAATAGCACTAGTAAATCTGTGTGTTTCAGTTTGACTACAAAGCAAACCAGGAGATCAGCTGACAAACACAGGAACCCAGAGCCAGAACCTGCCCCAGTCAGCGCATCACCAACCCCGGAAAAGAGTGAAAAGAACAAATCCAAAATAATGTAAGACTAATCAATTTGAACTACCTTTTTACATAACAGTATTGTGAAATTGTGTTTTCCTGAGTATTTCTAAATAACATGATGAAACACCTCTGTTTAAAATACTAGGACATTTATTTAAGCCTTTTTTATATGACTTTCCGTTCTGTATGCAGAGTGATGTTGGTATGTGTTTTCAGTTTGAAAAACGCACTACAATTTAATGGCAATGCAGTAATTTTCACGACCTTTTGTTAGAGTGCACTTGTTTAGTCATTTACAGTGATTTTTGACAACCGTTCTGTTGATTTTTGTCCTGTATGTTTGTAATGTTTAGATAAAATTGCAATAGCACTAGTAAATCTGTGTGTTTCAGGTTGACTATGTCTACTCGACAAAGCAGCAGAACAGTTGAGAAACACAGGAACCCAGAGCCAGAACCTGCCCCAGTCAGCCCATCACCAACCCCTAAAAAGATGGAAGAGAACAAATCCAAAATGAGGTAAGACTAACTAATTAGAACTACATTTTTACCTAACAGTATTGTGAAATTGTGTTTCCCTGAGTATTTCTAAATAACATGATCAAACACCTCTGTTTAAAATACTAGGATATTTATTTAAGCCTTTTTTATATGACTATCCGTTCAGTATGCAGACTGATGTTCGTATGTGTGTTCAGTTTGAAAAATGCACTACATGGAAAGTTGATATCATGAATCATAAATTAATCAATTTAATGGCAATGCAGTAATTTTCATGGAGTTTTGTTCGAGTGCACTGGTTTAGTAATTTAATGTGTTTTCTGAGGACTGTTCTGTTGATTTTTGTCATGTATGTTTGTAATGTTTAGGAAAATGTGGAATAGCACTAGTAAATCTGTGTGTTTCAGGTTGACTATGTCTACTCAACAAAGCAGCAGAACAGCTGAGAAACACAGGAACCCAGAGCCAGAACCTGCCCCAGTCAGCCCATCACCACCCCCTAAAAAGATGAAAAAGAACAAATCCAAAATGAGGTAAGACTAATTAATTAGAACTGTGTTTTTAGGTAACAGTATTGTGAAATTGTGCTTACCTGAGTATTTCTAAAAAACATGGTCAAACACTATTTTAAAAAAATTAGGAGATTTATTTTAGCCTTTTTCATATGACTTTCCATTTTGTAAGCCAGAAGTGTCCAATACTTCGATCGTGATCGACTGGTCGATAGCCAAAGTAGTTCGGGTAGATTGCACAGCATTCACTGCAAGTCATCAAAGTGACTATAAACATATTCAGTTGTATTGTGCTGTAACGATTCATTTAGTGATGTAAAACAGTGCGCCAATATATAATTTATAAAAAGGCATAATTATATTCAGTAACATCTTTAAAAAGGCATCGGACGTCGTAATCAGGATCAAACAATGTCTGTTAACCAACCAATATTGTTGAAATCCCGTTATACATGAACAGGACCTGGTTAATGCATATCAGGTTCTCATTGTATTTGGACTATTTTTTATATATATATAAGTTTACGATTCCCATTATTATTTGTTTGTTGTTTTCCTTAACCTAAGACATACATGATGAATCTGAATGACAACTTGTTTCAGTTAGTATTATGAGTCTGACAATTTAGTTTCACATCAGGTTGTCTGATGTATTGCTAGATGCTCTACACTTAGTTCATTGCATTATTTTTTTTGTCATGTTTTTGTATACAATGGAAACAGTTTGTCTGCTGGTCTGTTTTTTAATCATCTGTATATGAAAACAGCAATCTGTACAATAAAACAGGCAGGTTAACTCTAATCACCAATTCATCCAGTGTGAATTTTGTTCAACCTGGTTTTGTCAACTGCCGAATGAGAGCGCATATGCCCCTCTCAACACTTGCACTAGCAATAGCAACCGCCAAGATGATTTAAATGATCAAAAAAATGTGTGGATATTCAGAGTGATGATGTCTGAATATTTGACACCACTTGCCTTGTTTACTTTTGAAGTGGATGAATTTGTCCACCACAAGATTATTTAAACCCCTCCATTCAGCAACAACCATGTATATAGGAACGTTGTGGTCAGCAAGGCAGGTTTCAGCAAAATGTTTAGATAAATTTAATTTGTTCCAAGCCATATTTTGGATCAGATATATCCCACTGAGTGTGATCAGCTATTTTCATTGCCCTGAAGATAGGGTCATTGAAAGAATACATTTGTTTAATCAACTGTGTTGAAATTGTGGGATCAATTTTGTTCTTATATGTTTCACAGTCTCTCGTCCCTGGTGACCATGGTTCAGAACAAACTTTTCTTTTATTGTAGTAACAACTTTTTCAGTTTGTTGTTTTTTGCTTGATATTCAACTGATTGTCTTGTTTGAATCTTAGACTTGCTGTAAGGTTGTTAGCCTCTGTTTAATGGTTTTCTTGTAACCATCTTCGTTCAGAGTAACTGGAAATGGCAGATCACTATCATCAGCAGCAAGTGTACTGAGTTCATCTACAGTTGATTTTATTGTTTCAATAACATCTGTGGTTAATGGAGTTGCATTCTGAGCAGCATGTGACAAATGGGCAGTTTGTTTCAGAGTGAGTCTGTAGAGATGCATAGATGCCACATACCAATAACTCAGCCATGTGTTAAGGAACCCCTTTAGTGTAGCGTTTTGGTCTGCTTTGCAAACTTTGTTTGAAGCCTGTATCATATTTTCCGCAAATAAACATAGAGGCAGAAAGTTTATGATCATAGATTTGATGGTCCTGTATTGATGAATTTGAAATCGTGTACCAGAAGCTTTCGGTATACGTTGGACTAGAACAGCTAACCGCTTGGCAATAAGTAGCAATATTCTCCAACACTTGCCACTGTTCTTGATTCAACATCATGTCATCCACTTTTGCAAAGTCACCAATTTCAGCAAATGCATCTTTGACAGCCCCTTCAATTCTGTGTGCAGAGCAATGAATTATTAGCAACCATTCCCTCCCTTCAGTTTTCATTACAGTTAGAGCACCAATCAATTTACCAACATTAACTTTTGCTCCATCTGCACAAGAACAAATAAGAGATTTTTGTGTATTTTTTACTAGTAATGTCAAATCATGGAAATCATCATCTATAGCATGTTTGATTCTGTCTGAAGTTACTCCACCGAAATTAATCATTTTTTTGACATTTAAGTAATAGGTTAACAGGCTGGACCTTCACTACAATCTTCACATAACATTAATTATTTTTTTCTCTTGTTTTGCGAGCTTCTGTGCTATCTTGTTCAACTGACATAAAGTTGGCACATTGTGTCATTGTTTGATATCCTCTCATTGCTTCGGCAGAAAAGGAACAAAATCCCAAACATGATTTGTCTTCTTCCGACTTAGTAAGGCACCCTCTTCTTCAGTCAGGGACCGGTATTCAGACATATGCCTCTCCTGCATAACCAACCACAATGCTGTATTGCAATCATTCTTATATTGTTCTTTACTGGATTTTTCAAATAATTTTCCAATGGAATTAGAACATGTAACGTTACGATTTACTTTCATACAATCAGAAGCTGAATTTGTTTGAGAATCTGAACTGTTTTGTGAACATTTAATTGTTTTGCCCAGTCGTGTAGGCTACCTGTTTTCACATTTTTGTGTGTGTAATTATAACAAGTTTGCAGTCGTTTTTAAGGCTTTCTTACCTGTTTTTAACATCGAACCAAAAGTCATTGGAAAAATCGCATTTTTAAACATTTCCACATTTTCCATTTTAATTAAACTGGTGCCCGGTAACGCTACGTTTAAATTCAATACTGTTGCAAACTAAGTAACGTCATGCTGTGGACCGACCTTCACTGAACATGTGACGTCACACCATGGATGCATCTAAAAAAAAAATGAAGCATAAAAATCGCTCGGAATTTCGGAAAAAGAATAAAACAAGAACAATTCTGGAATCAATTGATGTTTTTCGCCAAAAGTTTCAGAAAAGAAATTAGCAATTCATTGAAGGATTATTGATACGTGGTAACCTCCCGGTAACCTGAACCAGCGTTTTCAATTTATTTCGATGCCTGTTTAAATACAAATATTTAGTATTTTCTAATACAGGTAGATCATTTTGACCAGGTTATTTTAAAAGTAGCTCGCAAAAAATGTGAGCACCCCTGCTGTATGCAGACTGATGTTTGTATGTGTTTTCAGTTTGAAAAATGTACTAAATGGAAAGCTGATATCATTAACCCTAAGTTAATCAATTTAATGGCAAAGCAGTAATTTTCATGGACTTTTGTTAAAGTGCACTGGTGTTCTCATTTACAATGATTTCTGACAACTGTTCTGTTGATTTTGTCATGTATATTTGTAATGTTCATAAAACAAATTGTAATAGCACTAGTAAATCTGTGTGTTTCAGGTTGACTGTGTCTACTCGACAAAGCAGCAGAACAGCTGAGAAACACAGGAACCCAGAGCCAGAACCTGCCCCAGTCAGCGCATCACCAACCCCTAAAAAGATGAAACTGAACAAATCGAAAATAAGGTAAGACTAATTAATTAGAATTGTATTTTTAGGTAACAGTATTGTGAAATTGTGTTTTCCTGAGTATTTCTAAATAACATGGTCAAATACCTCTATTTAAAAAATCAGGAGATTTATTTTAGCCTTTTTCCATATCACTTTCCATTTGATTAATTTAAAAAAATATTCCAGGCATTTATTTATAGAACATAAATTGAGAATACAGTCTATGAGTCAATGCTAGTATTAATACAAGGTACTAGAATTAGGTATCTAGTAAAGTGCGCAAGTTGTGTTAGATATTTGGATCAGTGCCTGCTGATTGAATCTTGAGCCGTTTTCATTTTAGCAGTGCTCAACACATGATGTATGAAATAGTTTGTACTGTCTGTGGGTAGGTATAAATTAAACATCACTTGTTGTTAATAAGACAGAAGTGACTGCAGTGGGTTAGTTGTTTTGTTGTCTAACTGTTCCTAAATATTTTGTCTGACCTATATAACAGTAAATAAAATAATAAAACATTTCATTTCTTCCTTCTATATAAAAGGTCATTATATTACTTTTTACAGGTCAGCCAATATGGATGACAAAAATGAGAGTTCAGAAGTTTCTTCTAACACAACAGCTGTTTCTTCTGGAGAGACTGTGACAGCTGTTTCTTCTACAGAGACTGTGACAGCTGTTTCTTCTGCAGAGACTGTGACAGCTGTTTCTTCTGCAGATATTGTGACAGCTGTTTCTTCTGTGGAGACTGTGACAGCTGTTTCTTCTACAGAGACTGTGACAGCTGCTTCTTCTGTGGAGACTCTGACAGCTGTGTCTCTCTTAGACCATACGACAAGTGTGTCTCACTCTGGCATCACATCTCATTCTTCCTTTGACATCAGACACACTGAGCATCATTTACAACTATCTGTGTCAAGCAGTCGTGGTAACACACAGTATTTCATTGTAGTGTTTACTTTTTTAATATAATATTTCAATATATTATTTATGTTATTGATGGTAAATTCTAAACTGATAAATGTAGTATTTACATTTGTATCAATACACTGTTTCAATGTATTGTTTAGTTACTTCTTAGGCATTAGTAATTTGACACTTTTAAAAGTTATACTGATAATGAATTAATGTTATTGTTTTTTGTGGCCTTTTTGTTTAACAGATTAAAACAGTAAAGCAAAATACACTCAAGTTACTGTTTTGTTACTTCATCATGACCATTCTAATTAATCTTGTATTGACTGTTAAACATTTTAATACTTTAAAGTAATACTTATTTCATAGCATCTGCACATAATCAGTGAAAAACATTTTAAAATAATATATTGTTATATGCAATAATACTGTTAATAGATTGTATTAATACTGTATGCTTTCCTCAAAAAGGTATTTACTCTGTTTCACAGGTATTCAAATAAATCTACTTGCAAGTCAATGTGAAAATGTTCAAATAGGAAACAAAAACAAGTTAATTAGTAAGTTGAAAACTAAAAGTTTTCTTTTTCTGTACATGTTTAATATATAAGAGAATACAGATTAGTGCTTTTCTCTCAGACACTGTTAAATGAAGAACATCCACACATGTGACCCACTTTCGCTAAAGGAGACAAATCTATTTTTTTCTGAGATATGAATATATTTGGCATTCACATACAATATCATTTCCAATGTATCATGCATGTATTTTGATGTTGTAGCAGTTTCTAATATTGATGTCACCATGATATCACAAAAAAAACATTTAGGAAAAGAATGTACACACACATAAGCAGCATGCAATAGAATACCCAACCAATATTTTGCTGAAACATTCAGGAATTTTATATTGTAGAATTAAGAAGTAAATGTACATTGAGATGGTAATGTTGTGTGTGTGTGTGTGTGTATATATATATATGTATGTATGTATGTATGTATGTATATGTGTGTATATGTATGTATATGTATATATGTGTGTGTATATATATATGTGTGTGTGTGTATTTGTGAAATTGATGGAAGTTTTATCCTGTTTTGGTGCACATGATCTTACTGGATATAAAATAAAACAGCAGTGAACTACACAAGTAAAACTACTCAAGTAGATTGATTAACAGACAAGCTGCATAACATAGCTCACTCAGTAATTGTTTAGAAGTCATTTTACTGCAGTGCTGACCTCTAGCAACTACATAGTTAAATTTTACCATAACAAAATTACTTCTTTTTCTTTAAATGAAACACTGACTAAATTTCTTGAACCTATTAATGTTGCCCAGAATACAAAGCCCACCTGTCATGTGTGACCTACCTCAACCAATAACCAGTACACTATCCAAGGAGTCTGTGATCTGCTATTTTCTGCAGTTAAACATTTTTTCTCACCTTTGCTTTTAGAAACTGGTTCTAAAATTGTCATTTTCCTTATCTTATATAAATGTGTATGTTTTAGCAATAGCTGGTGACACACACACACACACACACACACACACACACACACACACACAGGGACACTTTTTTGATACTGTATGCTCTTCATGTAGCTACATACAGTTTTAGAAATAACACTTATAGGCTGTGAGTTTAAATAATTTATTTTTCTGTTTGCAGCAAAAGGAGCAGTGGTAGAACAAGATGTAAATATGAAAACAGATAAAAATCTATCAAGTAACAGAAGTAGTGTATCAGGAGATGAAGCTGTGAAAACCAGTAAGTTAAAAAACAAAACTTACTTAATAGATAACAGAAATATATGTTACATTAATCGGTAGTATTTTACCATCTAACAGTATAACCAACACATACAAACACACATATAATACATACATACATACATGCCTACCCACCAAGAGTGCACAAATTGTGTGAGCGACAACTTAGTTCACATGATTTGAGTACAAAATTTTGTGCTATGCTGAATGATAGATTACTCATGGATATAATTAAACTGCCATTCATCACATCAACAACATTGGCCTGAGTGACTAAGATATATCTCACTTTAGAAATGTTCTATTATGAGACAAATAATATTTAATTGACAAGTCAAAAACAGAAACTTTTGTTTTGCCTGCCTGTTTATTAGAATATGCATCAAAATACTCATTAGTATATATATATATAAACGCAAAAAGTCACGAACACACAGATGCAGACATTTAATATAAAGAATTTTACACATTTTTTAAAACATTGTTTTATTCAATAATAACAAATGACACATATTATTCATACTGTGTGCAGTGTATGATCTACATGTGGATCTGAGAAATGACGCTTGTAAGTTGTGAAATTGAACAATTTAATCATGAAGCAATCAGATTCCATATGGAAAATGTTATGACACATGTTAATGCTGGCCAATGAGTAATTTAAAAATTTCACAAATCTGTGAGATTCAAAGCTGCGTTCCTAACACTCGTTGGACAGTTTGAAGAAACTGAAGTCATGGACTACCTAGGAGAGCTTGTAATTTGGAACTAAATGTTTGAAGTTTATGATTTGTTAATCTTTGTAAAATAATAATTAGAATAACAACAATAATAACAAATGTTACGCCAGCGCAGTTTTGTTGGCGCATTTTGACATTTGTGCTTATGACATCCCACCCAAACACACACACACACACAGACAGACAGACGGACACACACACACACACACACACACACACACACACACACATTATAAGTATCATCAATCTTATCTAGATTTTCTTATTAAGAGAATTCTGCATAAATTAAACAAGCCAACACATCTGCCATTATTATAACTTGCAACTACTGAAAATCAGTAAAGAACATGATGATGATGATAATAATAATAATAATAATAATAATAATAATAATAATAATATGAACAATAACAGTAACTAAGAAACAATAGTGAGAAAAAAAACCAGTAGTTTTAATACCAGTAGAAATAATTATAGTAAAATATATTAGAAAGATATAATAATAATGCTATATGTTGACTGTTCCATGGATGGATTACAGAGTTACTGTACAGTTCACATTAATTATTCTTTTTTACTCAGCATCAGTAATAAAAACATGTTTTATTTTTATATTATTTCAGCAAAGACTGATGGACGAACATCCCATATCAAAGGTATTTTTTTTTTTTTTTTTTTTTTTTTTTTTTTTACTTCTGTAAGATGTTAATTTATACACCATCTAATACTGTGATAACACAGTATTGTCATTAAATTTTGATGAACTAAAATTATGACCAAAAAATCTGCTGCTTTATTTTAAAAACTTCACATCTGATGATTTGTTAAAAATTATATTATCTATATCTAAATAGTAAAATATATTTAAAATATGTTAATAATAGATTTTTTTTTTTTAATGTCGTGATACAGAGTCTACCAGGTCACAGTTAAACTTAGTTGAAAGAAGTGTCTATGTTGAAACAAGAGCAGAAGAAAGAGGAATAACACTTTTGAAAAAGAATGGTGTTGTGATTGTAGTAGGAAGTCCAGGTTCAGGAAAGACAACTCTAGGTCTGAAAATGATTAAACAGATAGAGAAAAAAGAAAAAATAGACTCTTACATCGTGACTCATCACTCTGATTTCAAATACATTCCTGTGTCTAAAGATAAACCATGTATTGTTCTCATTGATGACATATTTGGTAAAACTAATCTTGTATTAGATTTTGTGTCGTGCTGGAAACAGCTATTTCCAGAGGTGTGGAGTCTTGTTAAAGACGAGTGTGTGAGATGTATTATTACTTTAAGAAAACAAATATTTACAGAAATTATAGCCAATCTGAAGGAATTTGATCTGTTCAATGAAAATCATCTCCTTGACCTGCAGAGCGATGAATGTTGTCTGAATTATTATGAGAAGTTAGAAATTCTAAACAAGTATCTTGAACAAAAGAATGTTACAATGGATGAAGATGATAAATGGACTGTCATTTGCTGTTCATGTACAGAGTTAGGATTTCCTCAGGTGTGTGTGTATTATGTTAATTCAAGTGATGCACAGAAAAGAGGAGTTAAGTATTTTGAGAAACCTGTAGAATATCTCAGACAACAACTGGAAAATTTGAAAAATGATAAATCTTCACAGATCAATTACCTGGTTCTACTGCTGATCTTGTTCCAACAAGACAGTCTTAGCATTGATTCACTGGACCCATTTGAAAATGACTCTGACAGTGACATAATGAAATTAGTAAGACTGCTAGAGCAAGTCTGTCTGAGTCTGAAAAACACTGGCTTCACAGACATAAAGAAAACAGCTGATGAAATGTGTGGTACCTATTTGAAGTGTTCTGACAATAAATACACATTTATTCACCAGTCAGTGTTTGATTCATTGTTTCTGATGTTTTCATCAGAGTTTCCAAAGAAAGCAGCAGAGTTGCTGGAATTGTGTCCTGTCTCCATGTTGTTAGAATATGTTGTGACGCCTGGAGTGTCTAACAAAAGTCACATTACAATGACTGTGAAACCTAACTGCTTTGATGTTCTTGCTCGCAGATTTAGTGACTTGTTGGCATCAAGCAATGCCGAAGACATTATTTCACATCCATCATTGAAAGATGAAGAGTTTTTGAAGTATCTCATAGAGGAAAAAAATACTTTAATGATAAATTGTCTGAAATAGTGCATCAGCAACTACATAAACATGTATATAATTATAAATATATATCATCTGTGAACGTAAAACATCTTGATGAAATATTCAGCAATATTTCATGTGTTCTTGACAGTTATTCTATTTGCTTGTGTTATGATACTACCACACATTTAACAAATTCATCGTGTGTTCTAAGTGAGTGTATTGTGAAGGGATTAAGAACATTGTTAACAATTTTCACTGAACATCTGTGTAAAATGAAATTAACAAATCTGAAAAAAGAACTTCTGAATATGTCCTGTTTGTTTGGTTATGAAGATGTTGTGAGAATGTTGCTAAAATCAGGTAGTATTCCAGCATTTGATACACTGAGTGTAGCTGCTTGTTCAAAAACAGACAGTGCTACCATACTCAAAGAACTGTTACAGTGCAAAACAGAGATGCAGTTAAATGAATATTCACATCTCTTACTTACTTCTATTAGTTCAGGTAACATCAAGATTGCATGTCTGATAGCTGAATTGATAAATAATGAGAAACACAACAGTGAAATCAAGGAAAAAGCCATTAAACTGTTATTGGTTAGGTTCCATAGACAAGTAAGACTTGAATCAGGAAGCTTGCATTTTGGGAACTCGAAGACTTCTGAAGTTGATGTAAGCCATCTTTTTAGAAATCTAGTTACCATTGATATAATAAACAAAATTAAAGACATTGCTATTATTGCTGTTTGCCTGAGTAATTCAGGTGTTATAAAAGAAATAGTAAAACTGAAACCTGATTGTTTAAATGATGAGAACAGAGATAAAGTACTTTTAGCAGCAGGAGCATTGGGAGTCTCTGATACAGTGAATTTTCTCATTGAGCAGAGATGTAATGATGGAGATGAGACCTGGAAGAAAAGTCAAGTACTGAAAGTGGCAGTGATGTGTAACAGTGCAGATGTTGTTCAGTGTCTTCTTGATAAAGGAGCTGATCCTAATGTGAATATAGCTGTTAATCAGAAATTCATTCAGTTGTTTCATGATGAATTTGTATTCAAACAATTGTCAGGTGTCTATATTAATTTTCAGTTGTTGTGTTCATACACACCCCTCCATCTTTCAGTTCTCCGTGGTGATTTAGATATGATAAAATCACTGATAAAGAGACATGCTGATGTTAACGCAGTAAACAGTGAGGGAAAAACTCCACTTCATGAAGCTGTAAATGCAGTGTCACACAGAAAGGAAATAGCTTTGTTGTTACTGAAAAATGGTGCTGATACCGATATAAGAGATGACCACGAGAATTCAGCATTGCACATAGCCTCTCAAATTGACATAGATGTTGTGAAAGAAGTAGTAAAAAAGGGTGCTGAAATAAATGCAATTAACACTGAAGAGAAAACTCCTCTTCATGTATCTTTGATGTGTCACAGACCAGAAATAGCTTTATATTTACTAAACCAAGGAGCTGATCCTCATTTAACAGACAATGATAAGAATTCAGTTTTACACTTAGCAGCTAAACATGGAAATGTAGAAATTGTGAAAGCACTGATTGAAATAGGTGTTGATCTAAATGTTAAGAACATTCAAGGTGAAACTCCTGTCTTGACATTTCTGAATTGCAACAAATGTTATTTTTTACGAGATCCAGCTACGTCCTCTTATCACAGAAACATAGCTTTGATTTTACTGGAACATGGAGCTGATCCTTATTTAACAGACAATGATAACAATACTGTTTTACACAAAGCAGCTGAATGTGGAAATGCAGAGTTTCTCACAGCAGTAATTGAAACAGGTGTTGATCTAAATGTTAAAAACATCCAAGGTGAAACTCTTCTTATTACACTTCTGAATTACAAAAGATTTAATTTTTTAAAAGATCCATGTATAACAAAACTATCATTGGTTTTACTGGAACATGGAGCTGATCCTAATTTAACAGACAATGATAACAATTCTGTTTTACACTTAGCAGCTAAACATGGAAATGTAGAAATTGTGACAGCAGTGATTGAAAAAGGTGTTGATGTAAATGTTAAGAACAGTCAAGGTGAAACTCTTCTTTTTACATTTCTGAAATACTACTTACCTGATTATCATGACGATCTGTGAGTCCTCTTATATACCAAAACTATCTTTGGTTTTACTGGAACATGGAGCTGATCCTAATTTAACAGACAATGACAACAATTCTCTTTTACACTTGGCAGCTCGATATGGAAATGTAGAAATTGTGACAGCACTGATTGATAAAGGTGTTGATGTAAATGTTAAGAACAGAAAAGGTGAAACTCCTCTTTTTACATTTCTGAAATACAATGAATTCGATTTTTAAAAGATCCACCTGTGTCCTCTAAGACAAACGTAGCTTTGGTTTTACTGGAACATGGAACTGATCCTAATTTAACAGACAATGACAACAATTCTCTTTTACACTTAGCAGCTCGATATAAATCTCTAGATATTGTGACAGCACTGATTGATAAAGGTGTTGATGTAAACGTTAAGAACAGAAAAGGTGAAACTCCTCTTTTTACATTTCTGAAATACAATGAATTTTTTTTTTTAAATCCATCCACCTGTGTCCTCTAAGACAAACGTAGCTTTGGTTTTACTGGAACATGGAGCTGATCCTAATTTAACAGACAATGACAACAATTCTCTTTTACACTTGGCAGCTCGATATGGAAATGTAGAAATTGTGACAGCACTGATTGATAAAGGTGTTGATGTAAATGTTAAGAACAGAAAAGGTGAAACTCCTCTTTTTACATTTCTGAAATACTACTTACCTGATTATTTTTCAGACGATCCACCTGTGTCCTCTTATAAGAACAAAACTAGCCTTTACTTTACTGGAACATGGAGCTGATCCTAATTTAACAGACAATGACAACAATTCTCTTTTACACTTGGCAGCTCGATATGGAAATGTAGAAATTGTGACAGCACTGATTGATAAAGGTGTTGATGTAAATGTTAAGAACAGTCAAGGTGAAACTCCTCTTTTTACATTTCTGAAATGAAACTCTTTTTTACAATTCTGAAATACAATGAATTTTTTTTTATCAAGTCCACCTGTCCCTTAAGACAAATGATTTTGTTTTACTGGAACATGGAGCTGATCCTAATTTAACAGACAATGATAGCAATTCTGTTTTACACTTAGCAGCTGAAGATGGAAATGTAGAAATTGTTATAGCACTGATTGAAAAAGGTGCTGATGTAAATGTTAAAAATGGCCTAGGTGAAACTCCTCTTGACATAGCTAAAAGTTACAGACATGAAACTGTTTCCTTTTTATTGGAGCATGCAGCTAAAGATAGTAACTAAACTAAGTTTTGAGTGGAAACTGAACTTTTTGGATTTATACATTATGTACACAGACTATCACTTTAAATGAACGATCAGCTAGTGAGATCATTTTGAAGTTGTTCAGAAATTGTATTTTTATATAAAACTCATGTTCATAATAAACACAATAATCTAAATTCTGCTTGTAATTTCTACGGTACAAAGTTGATCTTAATGTTATTGTTCATCCTGAAATACAGTGATTTCTGATGTAGTCTCAGTTTGAGATGCTTCATTTGTGCACATTTTTAATGTAATGTTGTGTCAGTGTATTTAATTGTGTTAAATACTGTGTACAGTTTTAATTTTTCAATTCAAAAGTATAATTATTGATACATGAGCCAGACCACATTTTCAACATAAGATCTGTGAACTAATTGATTGTGATGAAGAATTAAATACAGTGTAAATTTGTGTAACTATATTGCTGTGTAGTCTGGTGTATATTTAGATTCTGTAAATTGTTTCTATTCAGATATTCCATACTGTACTGTGCACTCTGCTGTTTCTGTTCAAATATTGTATTCATATATTGTGTAGTTTGTGTTTCTATACAAACGTTGTTAACATATTTTATAGCTGCTGCATCTTTAAGCATTTTTTAGTCTCTATTGTATCTGAACATAACAAGAACTATTATAATAACTGTGGCTTTATGAAAATTTCACTTAATTTTAATTTCATTGAAAGAGTTTGGGGTGTTTATTGCACAATTCCATGAAAAAGATGTTAAGAAATGTTTGGTTGCCCAGCAATAATAAAACAACAGAAATACTGATGTTAATTTTGATCAGGTTATTCAGAAAAGTCAGGCAGTTTTTAAATCAGATTTGTTATATTATTCATGATGACTTGATTATTACTTGTGTTGCTGTTAGACTGTTTATGTGTGAGAATATCTGCTAAATAGGATGTTATAATTAAAGTTGTGTTTTAAAGCAGAGTGCAGAATATTTAATGTATATTTTTTAATTGACAAAATTATTTTGCATTACTAAATATTTTACTATGTTTATATTAAGAAAAGTAGTAGAGTAATGTTGTGTGAAAATGTTTCTGTTTTCTTCTACACAACAGTTCTGTAACACTAAATCAACTTTTAATATATTTGTACTAAGTAAACTTGGATTTTCATTTGGAGTTTATATACATTTTTGTTTTACAAAATGTTTCTATTCATGCTTTTAATATATAAATTTATATGGTAAAATAAAATATAATTTTAAATGCATATATATATATATATATATATATATATATATATATATATATATATATATATATAAAATACACAAACACATACACATGTATGTTAGAGATAGATTATTTTTTTAATAAATTGTTCTGTGGTACTAAATTTGTATTATGTTTATAATTTTAGATGTATAATGTAATATAGTCTATTTTTTATTGTTATTGTAATACAAAAGAAAATATGAGCATATTTCTCTGTTAATTAGAAGATATGTTTATATAATGTTTACATTTCACTAAATTATCATTAGAAAATACTAACAAAATGTATAAAGCAAATTTAAATCTTCATTCATCTGATAGTTTTTACATATAGCTTTAATAATTACAAAATAGTTGATAGTAAAGTAAATGTAAGTTTTAAGTAGGAATATTTATTTAATAATGGTGAAATAGTGAATAATTAATAAAATAAATGCGATTTTAAATTAGAAACATGTTTGGCTAATGTTTACATTTATCTCTTTGACACTGAACTGTAAGTGTGGATTTAAACTGATTTAATTTGAGATAAAATTTTAATATATCTTTATTTTATTTGTCAATAAGTTGTATCGAACAAGATTATTATTATTTTTTTAAATTTTATTTATTTTATTTTTTTTTTTTTTTGGGGGTGATTAGTTATTTTTATTAAAAACAATTTTGAGGAATGTGTTGGACTTACACTGAGTGACTGTTTTGTATAAATATCTTGTATTTATTTTGTCTGTCTTGATGATTGTTTCCTTCCAGAAATTATTTTCTATTAATATTGATTTATTTTTATTGTGTTTGTTGCCATTATTACTTTTATTATTATTATTATTATTATTATTATTATTATTATTATTATTTTTACTTTTATTTTTATTATTATTATTATTATTATTATTATTATTATTATTATTATTATTATTACAGCTTTATAATTATTTACCTTTAATTTACTTTTTTGTTTTTCACTGATGCAAAACAGAAATGTGCTAACCTTTGCTGGTTATGCCATTATTACATAAACTGTACGAAATGTGTCAGTTTATGTATTGTTTATAATACTTGGCTATTGTATTCAATTAATATTTTTCATACATTTATTTTATCTTGATACACTAAATAAGAAGAGAAAGACTTTTTTTTGTAAATATATTTACATATTTATTCATTTGTTTATTTATATTATTGTCATTATTATTAATTGGAATATATATATATTTATTTTTACTTCTATTTATTTAATCATAATAATATGCTGATTGAATCTGAATAGCAAATACTTATATATATTTTTAGTTATACTGATTTGTTCCTGTTTTTCTTATTTAATTTGCATGATAGAATGTTTTTACTATCTTTATTTTCTGTATCAACTAACTTTAGTTCAATCTTGAACTTACATTTTTTATTAATTAACATGTTTCTTTAATTAATGGATGAAAATGGACAAATGGTGTTGGTCTCTCATTTGTTACACATCCAATTTGTTGCATACCTAGTAGTTACAGCTGAAGTGTAATTAAGTCAATTCCAGTAATATTAGTGTAATAGTTACAGTACTTTTAATTTTATTAATAAAACAAATAAAAACTTTATATACAGCAATAATAATAATAGAAAGAAAGAAAGAAAAAAGCTTAGGAATATATATATATATACGTGTTACATAATTTTTTTTTATATATATATATATATATATATATATAGTTGGACTTTTCATTCTTGCTGGCTGGCTTTCTATGAGATTGTGTTATGATAGAGTGCCACAACAAGTTTTCTCTACGATTGTTACAATGATAATAACTGCAATGACCATGACTTCATTCTCATAAACTGTATGATTGTAGTACAGAGAGGAATGCATTACATATATATATAATAACAAAATATAAACCCTCAAGCGTGGAAGTTTAACGTGAAGCACATATCTCTCACATATAGTTATTAACAAACAAGAGTTTTTTTTAATACAAATATATTTTTACTGTTAAATTATTATAAGAAATTATGTTTGGATGTCTCATATATTTATCTGTTATACCTTTTCTTTCATTTAATAATATAGAATCATTACATTCAAATATATAGTGATATTCATCTCCAATTTTGTTAAGATTACAAAAATGACATTTTCTGTTTTTAATTACAATATCAGACCATGGTCTGGTTTTAATAGGAAGTTTAGCATTCGCGTTTCCAAATTTACATAGGACTAATGAGGCAGAAAAGTAAGATAGTTTTCTAATTTCAGTTCATTTTTAATTTTTGTTTATAATTAATACCTTTTGGAGACGTTTTAATTTGATTTTTCCATAATTGTAGATGTTGATCATGTAATATTTTGGATATCATTTCACGTAATCATTTAACATTATCAATGTTTTGATATGTCCATATATATGTTAAATCACAATCATCAAAAATATTTTTTACAAATTTGTTCCAAGGAGAATCGATAACATGCATTAAATAATATAGTTGTGAGGAAATCTTGTTTTGGGTTTTGCAAATTAGGTTCCTTGAAAAGGTTATCATTCTTACTTTTATAGAAATACAAAGGAATACCGTCCTAGATCATCATAGATCATAAAACCAGGGAGACGTTTATTAACATTTAGTAAATACTTACAAAATTTCATATGCAGTCTTTCTATTAGTTGTATATTTGTAAAACCCCATATTTGACAATCATACAATAAATCAAGTATTCAGTCGATGGAGAGATTATTCTGATGACTTTTAGCTATTAGGCTATACATAGCTTTCACTGCTTTTTTATACAGTTGTCTTACGTTGTAAGTGAATAGACCGTTTCTTGTAAAATGTATGTACAAATATTTATAATTATCTATAATCTCTCCATCAAATTTAAATATATAATCACTAGTTTTTGTTATTTGACTGAATATTCAGTTTCAAGCTGTTCAAAAGCATATACTCTATAGCGAAGAATATTAATGTCATCAGCCTTATCTGTTTTTCATTCAACTAAACATTATATCATACTTACTGATGGTTTCAATATATATAGCATCTCTGAGCTTACTTACAAACCGCCCACATTAATCTCTATAATTTTTGAAACATAAGGGTTTACTTCTTTATGATTTTTGTTTGGGGTATTTTTAACAAATGAGTTTTCTAACATTTGCTCAGCACTGTTTTAGCTTGGTAAGACTGGTCCTGCTCTATTGTCCTATTGCACTGACTGAATTGTCTTGTCTTGGTGAGATTTCAAATCTCCGAGATCTTTTTTATTCCTTTCAAACCGACTGTTAATATAATTCATACCCGTTTCCACATCGTGTACTTTTTTCTTAATATCAGTCATTTTGCCACTGACATCATACACAGTTATTTCCATACTATTCAGTCATTTTTCGATGATGTCCAATTTTTCCTGTTGATCACACATAATATCTAACTTTGTAGTCAAAGTATCTGATTTTATACTGACATCTTGATTGTGCACAACTAGTGAAATTAAACCAGAATACTGACCGTGAGATCCATAGTGCTGTCCAAATTGTCCATACTGTGACTGCTGAGACTGCTGGGTGGCGGCTTACTGTTGCATTGGTGTTGACTGATAAAATGCTGCAGATGAACATTTAAGGTCATTTGACATTTGTGTATTTTGACATCCTCAGTATGATGACTTCTTGAACACCTTGGCTACTGCTTACCATTATTTTCTGTTCACTTTCTCCACTTATATTTTTACTTTAATTTTTTTTTCTCTTTTTACGTTTTCTCATTTTGATGTTGCATACTCACTTATCTTTAGCAATAATTTACATTGATAAAATGGATAAAATCCCTTTAATACTAATAAACATTATATATTTTCACAAAGAGATAAGAGACACGACTTTCATTTCCACAAGTTGCTTTTGTTTTCACTTTTAGGAAGAGGAAATCAGATTAACAAAATACTTGGTCTGATTGGATGTGCAAGTCACGTGATAGTGCAGTTGTATTAAGCTATTGTTTTTATTGGGAGTATCGACGTGGGAAATTAACTAACGTTCCAATATCACCAGTAATTTAACTGCTTTGTTTAAACTTTGCTGTTTTTTTTGTTTTGACTTCTGGTAAATCGTAATAGGGATCAACTGCTTAATTATTTCCTAAGCTGATTGTGCAACAAGTGGGAAGATGAATCCATTATTGTATACCAGATACAGGACATGACCTTTCTTTGTTATATGACAAATAGAAATGTAACAAAAGTGAAAGTATCCATAAAAGAAAACCTTATTTTGAATACTAAATGAGAAATATAATAATTGTTATTAATATGTTTGTGTGTGTCTGTGTGTCTGTGCGTGCCTGTGTGTGTGTGTGTGTGTGTGTGTGTGTGTGTGTGAGAGAGAGACCAATATAATTTAGTTAAATGAGTAACTATTAAATCTGAATTTTACTGAAATATATTAATTTAGAGTTTACTGTTTTACTAATGTCTTTTAGATTTTTGTATTATCTCATTGTAATGGTAATTATTAATACGGAATTTATTGTAATGCTATTAACAATTAACTTAATAAATATGTTTGATAAAATGCAATTACTTTTGGTTTCTTTATTAGATGAGCAATATTTCCTGTATTCAAGAAAAACACACTACAATGGAATAATGCATTGTACGAGTTCTTGTGACTCCTCTGACATCCACTAGTGGCATAGTGTTTGTACGGGAGACAGCAGTCTGCTCTTTAATATGCAACCTTAAGAATTATATAAGCTAAGCGTGACGGAGAAAGCAGTCTCCTGTTTAATATGTAATAGATGTTAGATTTTTCTTCAGACTTGTATAAGCTATAGTGAGGTGTTGTTTTGGATACCCCTGGTACCTGTGTCTGCTAAAGTTCCATCCAGTCTCGACACCACTCTGGGACATCTATTTTAAAAGAACCGCTGTGTGGTCTTTCCTAGGTAATAAAAGCAGATATCGTGTTTTGTTTGGGGCAATCAGTTTTTACACCGTACAGAACAGACGTGTGGCTAACCCTCAGATGGACAGTTACATAGATCCAGCTGACTCAGATAACTACAAGTTTTTAAGGCTCTGTTTGAGCAACTGAAAGGAAGTTTCATGTGGTTTTGTAACAAATATCATTTAACTACATATAGTTTGAAGTAGTATAACCATTAGTTGGAGAATGGCTGATAATCTGAAATCAGTCCAGTCAAAGTAAACTGTAATTATTATCTCTAAACAGCACGTGAGAATAGTGGGATATATCATCATCTTGCTAAGTAGTAGGTTATTTTCATATACTTGCATATTCAAATACATCTTAGGGTTTGGTATTTTACCTTGAGGGATAAACATATTTAATATCCCCCGTATGTTCACTTATGTGGTGGGAGTCATTTTGTGGCATGAAACTGTTTGTAAACAGCCGTGTAAGCGTTGTAAGCTTAATCACTAAATAACTATTATTATTCTTTAAATCTAAACTTGTATTGTTGTGTTTCTAGTGATTTAACATTGGCTAAATTTAAATTCATATATGCCCTTGTTCCCTGAATACCGTCACTGCCGAGCCAAAGCGGGTAGCTATCTACCTGATACAGGGAGGTCTGTATGTATAGTTAGTGGTAATTTGGGGGAGCAGTGTTACGGCTGTTGCGAGGTTCTAATTTGGTCACGTGACGACTGTGTTAATTACGGGTCGCATGCGACTGCGTTAGACGCCCCGTAGCAGTTTTACATACCAGCGAGTCTGGTAACTCTACTAATGTACAAGTAAATTGTGGAATGATTTAAGTAAAAATACAGACATAGTTTATTATGTTAATTTCGTCATACAGGGTAATAAGTAAATTATTCAGGTATATTCTTACATTTTCTTGCATTTTTATAGTTTATAGTATCTAGGGTTGGTGTATCATAAATGTATTGTTTGGTTTGTGTCAGTATGTGGGAATGCTGATAACAAACACTAGCACAGAAAATAACGCGGTCATCCACCCAAGTATTGAGTGTGTTCAAGGTAAAGTTTTGGACAAATTTTGTGGATAAAAATAAAAACGATAAAAAATATAACTGGTCGTTTTACGACAATTTTAATATTATCATTACTATAGTATCTCAATATATTTTTTTTATAAATATCATCATAATCATCAAAATCATCGACATTATTTAACTTTTCCTTACAGCAAAGTCGAAAGAAAAACCGTATTTTTGTTTTTTAGTCCACACACTTCATTTTCATGTAACATATTAATTGCATGAAACTTTATTTATAACAATGTATATAACTGCATAATCAATTGTTACATTTCCAGTTAAAAGCGGTTAAGCTACACATTTTTTACGAAAAAGAAAATAATAATGAATATATATATATTGTTGAGAAACATATCAGAGCCAGAAACATAGACATCAGAAATTCCCAGTAGTGAAAATTTTATTCATGAGCAAATGAAAACAACTAGTACAATTGAAAAAAGGTTTATAATTCAGAAATATATTGGACTGCAAGGCAGAACCCAACAAAGACTGGATGATTTTTCAGAAAAATTGCAAAACCAAACCGTTTCAGTGCAAAAATTGGCAGCGGTAGATTGTATGAAAGTGAAAAAATATTTAAGGAAGATAAAGAAGCCAATTGGTGAAAAAATAAATATAACAATATTAGAAATGCGGGCCAAATCCAAACTGCAACCTGATAATTTTAAGAAACAAGGTACTTTTCAGCAGACAGCTGTCTTAAAGCAGTGATGCAAGCCCTAGTAGCAAGTGATTTGCATGGTTAATTATTTATGAAAATAAATGTGAACCTGTAACTGTATATTCTGATAATTATGTAAAATTACGAGTTCAATTAGTAGAAGAAAGTATACTGGAAATACCGCAACATTTGAAAGACGAAAATAAACACTGCGAAGAGGTATCAGATGATATTTTACACAAAGTTGTATTAAATGTTGTATCAAAAGTTGTATCAAATATTTATGGTCAGCAAGATGCTTAGGAGTTTTTATTAAAAGTATTGGCAATATACTGAAAGAGCTTAAGGTAATATCATTGTATAACGTAAGTATATTTGTTTACAGTGAAGATCCGGGGAAATAAGTATGGGCATTTCATACGTGCCAGCTTGATGCAATGGGTTACAGTTCTGTACAACAGTTATTTGATAATTTTCTTAAATCAAAGACAGTAGAAAAGACCTGCCTATGCTCACATGATAAATATTTATTAAAGAACTTTTAGTTTCTTTCCCTTCAACTCTTATTTTTATTTGATGAGTGAATATATCAGAAAAAAATCAAATTACGTTCAAGTTCCTCACAATTTGTTCATAAAAAGTAATGATCAGAGAAAAAATGCAGAAAAAGCAGAGACTAAATATCAGCTGAAGAGTTTGAAACCCTGGTGATTTCTGTCACCAAGGTCAATATACCGCATCATTGAACATTGTGGTCAGTTTGTTTCATGTGATGATCATTATCTGTCTTTTTCAACTGACAATTTTAATAAAACATGCTATATGTTATTCTGTCATAGAGTAGACAAACATCTGCCATTATTTACTCAATCTCTTATTAATGTTTGGTGTATCAGCAGTGGTTTCAAAGGTATAAAACGTGACATAACAGTGAACAGTACCTGGGTTTGAGTGAAGTCACTAAACATATCATGAAAGCAAGTAACAGCAGTGAACAGTACCTGGGTTTGAGTGAAGTCACTAGACGTATCATGAAAGCAAATAACAGCAGTGAACAGTAGCTGGTTTTGAGTGAAGTCACTAGACATATCATGAAAGCAAATAACAGCAGTGAACAGTAGCTGGTTTTGAGTGAAGTCACTAGACATATCATGAAAGCAAATAACAGCAGTGAACAGTACCTGGGTTTGAGTGAAGTCACTAGACATATCATGAAAGCAAATAACAGTAAAGAGGACCTGGGTTTGAGTGAAGTCACTAAACATATCATCAAAGCAAATAACAATAGTTAACAGTACCTGGGTTTGAGTGAAGTCAGTAATCCTATCATGAAAGCAAATAACAACAGTAAACAGGACCTGGGTTTGAGTCAAATTTCAGTAGTTTTCAGAGAAAGAGTGAACATGTTATAAAAACACTGTCCTTGTGTTTACAAACTTAAGACTTCAACTGTTACTGTATCAGACTGTAGAAGTGTTAGACAAACAAGAAACGAACCAAATAACATTACATGACGTGAAGACTGCCAGAACTTGATGGACCATCGTATAGGCTTAATTTATCTGTTGCAGAAAAGAATGGACAGTGGATTCTTGTTTGTTGTGAAGTTGATAGTTTGGAAATTAAGAATTGTGAAATGAAACCTGTAAATGACATAAACGTAATAGATTTACAAATATGCAGATCATTGTTATTATTTGACAAGAGTATAATAAACAGTGTATCATCACAGATATTACATTTTAATACGAAAAAATGGAGTGAGAGACACAGACAGCGCTTCATTGATTAGAATACAACAGCGATGCAAACATTGGTATATTTTGTTAGCACTGAAATTGATGGTATAACTGTAAATGCAGATGTCATAAACCACATTCTTCTACATGATAGCTGCCTGAATAGCAGCCACATTAATTTATTCATGTCTGTACTACAAAAACAACTGAAGAATCAACATATTCACATGGTAGATTGTGGTTGGTTTGGTCAGAAGGTATTTGTGAACGGTGATAGTGACCAACCCAGATGGACATTCCGCGTAGGAGAAAGTAAATGTAAAAGATGGTTTGATTATGAATACGTTGTTGTTCCTTTGAATGAAAGAAACACTCACTGAGTAATAACTGAAACAGATATATCTAAAAAAAGAGTACTGTACTACTGTGATACATTTGGAGGTGAAAACAATGAAGTCATTTTTCATGTTTCCAGCTATTTAATGGTGGAACATAAGATATATTATGGAAAACCCCATTGTGGTCTTCTGTTAATTACTCTGAAATGCCACACAGATTGATAGCAGTAACTGTGGGGTATATGTTTGTGCTATAGAAAAAGCTATTTTAACTAATAACTGTATTACTAAATATCCAAAGGTATTTATATACAGACAAGAGACTGTTAAAGAAATAGCAAATTATCTTCACAAAAAGAAAAAAGATGAAACAAATTAATATACAATAAAAAAAGAAAAAGTGAACTAAAGTTAGTTGCAAATGTTAAACATTTATCATCACATGAATCAGATTCTAGCAGGAGATTTCATGTTGACATGCATTACATTTCTACAGGGTTTTTTTTTTTTGTTCTTTTGTTTTTTGAATGTATTTTGTCATACAGTCTGTAGTGATGTATCATAAAGAACAGTAATAAAACAAATAAAATAAAATAACAAAACAACAACATAATAACAATACAACTACTAATAATATCACTAACAATAATAATAATAAAAACAACAGTAATAACATTAATAACAGTAATTATATAAAATAACACCAGCAACAACAACAACAATAATAATAATAGTAATAATAATAATAATAATAATAATAATAATAATAATAATAATAATAATAATAATAATAATAATAATAATAATAATAATAATAACAGTAATAGTAATAATACTTAGAATAATCCCAGGAAAACCCTTATGGCAATAAAGAAAAACACTCGAAAGACACTAAATGGATGGAAAGAAATAAGCCAAGAGTAAGACAGAAAAAAAAAACATTCTGGCTTTTTCCTGAGACACTGAATATTTTGTTAAATTTCCTAACTTACTACAATCAATCATGAACCATTCTGCAAGGATGAAGCTAAAACATTCTTATCACTGGACTAATATTAAATTATTGAAAAAAGGTTCAGTGTGTTTAGCTGCCGTTTTACTTATTTCAAAAAGATCACTTCTAATGTCCAGGCTTAACGGCAAATCCATGAAGCAATAGGACGGCTTAATGCCGGTCAAAATGGACACGATGTCTGTCAGTACTTTCGTGTTCATGACAGTACCACATCGCAACTCCGACAACACATACACTAAACTGGGCAAACGCTAAATCAACCTCGTTCTGGTAGACCACGATTAACTACTCCAAGGAAAGACAGGTATTCAGTCTTGTCATATCTATGTCACAGTTCAAAAATGCTCCATGTTTGGCTCATACTTTGCAGCAAACCACAGGCACTAGAATTCATGCTGAAACTGTCTGTAGCCATCTCCACGCTGCTGGATTACAAGCAGGTCGCCCTGTTGTAGCCGTTCCCCTGACAGCGCGTCACGTTCAGGAACGTTTGAGATGGGCCAGAATAAACCAACACTGAATCAGACATTATTCACAGAGGAATCCAGGTTTTGTGTTCAGTTTGCAGATGGTCTGCATCATGTATGGAGGTGAATGGGAGATGTAGACGTCATTCAGCACGACCGATATGGCGGCAGTAAAGTTATTGTGTAGGCCGGCATTCATATTAGAGGTAAAGCAGATCTTGTTTTCATCCACGAGAACATGACTGCTCAATGTTACTGTGACGAGATCAATACACCAGTAGCCATTCCATTCCTGCAGCAGCATCCTGGCTTTCTGTTTGAACATGACAACTCTAGACATACCGCTAGGCTAACTAGTAATCTTCCTGAGAGGATCCACATCCAAGTGTTGAACAGGCCACCAAAATCTGCTGACTTGTTCCCAACTGAGCATGCATGGGACCTACTGGGCTATAGAATATGCATAAACCATTCTCAAGTTCTTAATGTCCATTGCTCTGGACACAATTACTGTTCCTGAGATTAATGCTCTCGTTAGAAGCATAAGACAACGATGTAGTGCTTTCATCAATGACACTAGTGCACACACACACACACACACGCAGACATTATTGAGTATCTCACCATTTTGGTAAATGTACCCCTCCATTTCATCAGTTGACATTAAAGTAACGATGTTCACACCGTGACAATGTATATATGTGTGTGTATATATATACATACAAATAAATATACATATACACAAATATATATATACGTATACATGTAAATATATATTCCTATACATACATATATATATATATACACATAAACATACATATATATACATATATATAGACATATAGACATACATACATATATACATATACATATATCTCTACACACACATATATATATCTATACCTATACATATACACATACACATATATATAAACATATACACACATATGTATAATCAAAGAAATATATAGATATCTAAAGATATATACATATCTATATACATATACATATATCTATACATATACACACACATATATAAACATATACACACATGTGTATAATCACAGAACTATATAGATATCTAAAGATATATACATATCTATACACATATACATATATCTATACACACATATATATAAACACACATATATAAACATATACACACACATTAAAAAATATATAATACTGTGAACACAAAGGAAAAATTAAAACATGCTCAGATATAAAGCACATTCCTTTCAGGACTTTAGTATGATAGAAGTATTCTGAAACATTATTTTTCTTAACATACTTAAATTTGAATGGCATGAACTATTTGAAAGAATTAATCATATGCAACTACATAAGCTGTACTAATATGATGCACAATATAAGCCATATGATAACAAAGGGCTAGTCACAAGTCAGTGATGTCAAATTAATAAAAGAAAGTGATCCCTTTGTTTATATTTTTGCTTCCTTGATTATTCAAGTTCACTGACAACAAATATAATAAATACATACACTTTTTACATTTTTCCTGTTTTCAATAAATATATTTCTTACAAGCTGAAAAATTACTTTTTTTAGTGGACAATCCAGGTATTATTCCACTTCTAAGTAACACAATCAGCATCACTATGACAACAATGACAGTCACAAAACCAACAGCTCCTCCTACAGCTGCACCAAGCAGAGAACTAGAACCACTCTGTTCTTCTGAAGCTGTAATAGATAAATAACAAACATAATAACATTTTGTTCTTTTAAATGTGTAGTAAATAAAAACAGATATAATACAAATATACTTATTATAAAAGTATAATACAAACAATTTGAAACTTTTAATGCTTCTTCGCCTCTTGAGAAGGGGAAAAAAATAAGTATGAAATATCTCTTAAATTAAAAAAAAACAAAAAAACACAACAACATTTCTAACAAAATGTTCTATCATAAAATCAGTTAACATAGCGAAGTAGATAATACAACAGATTAAAATATCGAATGTTAAATGTCTTACATGACACATCAAGTATTCCAGTGTTGGATGTAACAAGAGTTTTTCCAGGAATCCCTGCCTTGCAGTAAACAGTGTGTCCATCATCTGACTCAGTCAGTGTCAGTGACACAGAACTCTTTCTTACAGTCAGGTCACCTGATGTGATATTTATGTTGGTGATTCCTGTGTTTATCTGTTGATTATTCTTGTACCAGTAAACAGACGAGACTGGGTTGCTAGGTGACGTGACACATGTCAGAGAGACAAAACCTTCTCTGACTTGGATTTTATCTTTGTGTGAACTGATGTTTAATAATGTCACCTCTTTTACTTGTACTGTAATAAGCATATAAATAAATAGCAGTATTACTGTATCATGCTTTTGTACTAAAATATTATATATTTATTTATTTATTTTTATTATAATTAAAAAATCGATTTAATATATTAATTATTAAGTAACTTCATAAACACATATCAGTAATTAATTATATCTTATTGTGACTATATTAAACTTACAAAAAAGTATCGACATTGAATCTTTACTTACCTGGAAAGTGAGCAGTACATATAAACTTGTTACAGACATCATTATTATGCAAAATGTCCGTTCATGAAATCCTTCCAAAAAATAAAGACCATGCAGTGAATCTGCATAATATACTCTTTGAAAAAAGAAAGAAGAAAATGTCCGATTTTAAAAAATATAGGGCTTTTTGTACCGTGATGCTGAATGACCATGTGGTTAATGTTTCTTGATGATGATGATTATTATTATTATTATTGAGATGTAATAAAAATACAATATTCTCATTTGAAATCAAAATTAATAAAAATATTTGTGGTTAATAGTTAACTCAGTGACTATCTTTGACAACAAATTCTGGAAAATACTATCATATTAACTTGATTTAACACTGTTCATAATACAAAATGAGTAGGAAACACTATAAGTATAATAATTAATTTGTCTGTTTCCTGTATATATAATTAAATGCTAATCTGCGAGTTAGTAATCTTGAAGAAAGACAAGGAATTCTTTACATTCATTATAATTAATTAATATCTTCACTAATGTTATCTAATGGTAAAAGTTTCAATGGCAAAAGAGCAGATAATAACCAGACCTTGTGAACAGATGAAAATCTGATGGAATGCATCAGAGAAATTGATATAACTATAAAGTGATGAATAATAATGTATAATGACTGTAAACACTTGGCATATGGTAAACAGTTAACTAAATCTAACCATAATACTATCTTTAACCCTAGTCATAAGGTAAACAGATAACTAAATCTAAACAAAATACTAACATTAACCCTAGTCATAAGGTAAAGAGATAACTAAATCTAGCCATAATACTAACTTTAACCCTTGTCATAAGGTAAACAGATAACTAAATCTAACCATAATACTAACTTTAACCCTAGTCATAAGGTAAACAGATAACTAAATCTAACCATAATACTAACTTTAACCCTAGTCATAAGGTAAACAGATAACTAAATCTAGCCATAATACTAACTTTAACCTAGTCATAAGGTAAACAGATAACTAAATCTAGCCATAATACTAACTTTAACCCTAGTCATAAGGTAAAGAGATAACTAAATCTAACCATAATACTAACTTTAACCCTAGTCATAAGGTAAACAGATAACTAAATCTAACCATAATACTAACTTTAACCCTAGTCATAAGGTAAACAGATAACTAAATCTAACCATAATACTATAACTAAATCTAACCATAATACTAACTTTAACCCTAGTCATAAGGTAAAACAGATAACTAAATCTAACCAAAATAATAAACTTTAACCCTAGTCATAAGGTAAACAGATAAATAACATAATAAATCTAACCATAATACTAACTTTAACCCTAGTCATAAGGTAAAGGTAAAAGATAAAAAATCTAAATCCATAATACTAACTTTAACCCTTGTCATAAGGTAAACAGATAACTAAATCTAACCATAATACTAAAACTTTAACCCTAGTCATAAAAAAGAGATAATCTAATCTAAATAATACTAACTTTAACCCTAGTGATAAGGTAAAGAGATAACTAAATCTAACCATAATACACAGTTTAACCCTAATAATAAGGTAAACAGATAACTAAATCTAACCATAATACTAACTTTAACCCTAGTCATAAGGTAAACAGATAACTAAATCTAACCATAATACTAACTTTAACCCTAGTCATAAGGTAAACAGATAACTAAATCTAACCATAATACTAACTTTAACCCTAGTCATAAGGTAAACAGATAACTAAATCTAACCATAATACTCTAACTTTAACCCTAGTCATAAGGTAAACAGATAACTAAATCTAACCATAATACTAACTTTAACCCTAGTCATAAGGTAAACAGATAACTAAATCTAACCATAATACTAACTTTAACCTAGTCATAAGGTAAACAGATAACTAAATCTAACCATAATACTAACTTTAACCCTAGTCATAAGGTAAACAGATAACTAAATCTAACCATAATACTAACTTTAACCCTAGTCATAAGGTAAACAGATAACTAAATCTAACCATAATACTAACTTTAACCCTAGTCATAAGGTAAACAGATAACTAAAATCTAGCAATAATAATAACTTTAACCCTAGTCATAAGGTAAACAGATAACTAAATCTAACCATAATACTAACTTTAACCCTAGTCATAAGGTAAACAGATAACTAAATCTAACCATAATACTAACTTTAACCCTAGTCATAAGGTAAACAGATAACTAAATCTAACCATAATACTAACTTTAACCCTAGTCATAAGGTAAACAGATAACTAAATCTAGCCATAATACTAACTTTAACCCTTTCATAAGGTAAACAGATAACTAAATCTAACCATAATACTAACTTTAACCCTAGTCATAAGGTAAACAGATAACTAAATCTAACCATAATACTAACTTTAACCCTAGTCATAAGGTAAACAGATAACTAAATCTAACCATAATACTAAATTTAACCATTAACCCTAGTCATAAGGTAAACAGATAACTAAATCTAACCATAATACTAACTTTAACCCTAGTCATAAGGTAAACAGATAACTAAATCTAACCATAATACTAACTTTAACCCTAGTCATAAACAGGTAAATCTAGATAATAATAAATCTAACCAAAATACTAAAAACAGATAACTAAATTAACCATAATACTAACTTTAACCCTAGTCATAAGGTAAACAGATAACTAAATCTAACCATAATACTAACTTTAACCCTAGTCATAAGGTAAACAGATAACTAAATCTAACCATAATACTAACTTTAACCCTAGTCATAAGGTAAACAGATAACTAAATCTAACCATAATACTAACTTTAACCCTAGTCATAAGGTAAACAGATAACTAAATCTAACCATAATACTAACTTTAACCCTAGTCATAAGGTAAACAGATAACTAAATCTAACCATAATACTAACTTTAACCCTAGTCATAAAGGTAAACAGATAAACAGATAAAATCTAACCATAATACTAACTTTAACCCTAGTCATAAGGTAAACAGATAACTAAATCTAACCATAATACTAACTTTAACCCTAGTCATAAGGTAAACAGATAACTAAATCTAACCATAATACTAACTTTAACCCTAGTCATAAGGTAAAGAGATAACTAAATCTAACCATAATACTAACTTTAACCCTAGTCATAAGGTAAACAGATAACTAAATCTAAATCTAACCATGATACTAACTTTAACCCTAGTAATAAGGTAAACAGATAACTAAATCTAACCATAATACTAACTTTAACCCTAGTCATAAGGTAAACAGATAACTAAATCTAACCATAATACTAACTTTAACCCTAGTCATAAGGTAAACAGATAACTAAATCTAGCCATAATACTAACTTTAACCCTAGTCATAAGGTAAACAGATAACTAAATCTAACCATAATACTAACTTTAACCCTAGTCATAAGGTAAACAGATAACTAAATCTAACCATAATACTAACTTTAACCCTAGTCATAAGGTAAACAGATAACTAAATCTAACCATAATACTAACTTTACTAGTCAAAACAGGAAACAGATAACTAAATCTAACCAAATACTAACTTTAACCTAGTCAAAACAATAAACACAAGATAACTAAATCTAACCATAATACTAACTTTAACCTAGTCATATTAAACAGATAAAAATTTAAAATTTTGATGAAAACTTTAACCAAGTATATAAAAACAAATAAATGTAAATTCAACCATTGTTTTAATTTAACCCTAGGTAAACAGAATAGAACCATAAATACTAACATAATAAGGTAAAACAGATAACTAAAATAAATCTAAAATACTAAATAACTTTAACCCTAGTCATAAGGTAAAAACATGTTAAAATAAAATCTAGCCATAATACTGTTTTATACATTTTATTTTAGTGAAAGTCTTCACACTTTGTCAGAAAAGGAAGTGATATTTTTAAATAAGTAAAACGGCAGCTAAACACACTGAACCTTTTTTCAATAATTTAATATTAGTCCAGTGATAAGAATTTTTTAGCTTCATCCTTGCAGAATGGTTCATGATTGACTGTAGTAAGTTAGGAAATTTCACAAAATATAGAGTATCTCAGGGAAAAGCAAGAATTTTTTTTTTTTTTTTCTGCTTTTTCTTATTATTCTGTGACTAACTGTATTAGTCATTTTATTTTGTAATTGAAATATTATCTTTAATTCAGGCAGTTGAGTTTTCCTATCAGACTGAAGACTGAACTAAAACTGAAGTCTATAAACAGCATCAATGATATCACTAATCGTCTCAAAATTATTCAACAGCAAAGATGATTTTTCTGTCGCTTCTTTTTATATCATCTCTGTTTCTAACCTTATTTGAATTTATTTTCTGTCTTACTCTTGGTTTATTTGTTTCCATCCATTTAGTTTCTCTTGAGTGCTTTTCTTTATTGCCATCAGGGTTTTCCTGGGATTATTATTATTATCGTTATTATTATTGTTATTATTATTATTATTATTATTATTATTATTATTATTATTATTATTATTATTATTATTATTATTATTATTATTATTATTATTATTGTTATTGTTATTACTATTATTATTATTATTAGTAGTAGTAGTATTGTTGTTGTTGTTGTTGTTGTTATTATTATTTTATATAATTACTGTTATTATGGTTGTTATTTTGTTATTTTATTTTATTTGTTTTATTACTGTTATTAATAATGCATCACTACAGACTGTATGACAAAATAAAGTAAAAAACCCACAAAAAAACCCTGCTGAAATGTAATGCATGTCAGGATCAAATCTCCTGCTAGAATATGATTCATGTGATGATAAATCTTTAACATTTACAACTAGTTCACATTTTTGTTTTTTTTTATTATATATTTTTTTTTTTTTTTTTTTTGTGATGATAATTCGGTATTTCTTTATTAGTTTCTTGTCTGTATAAAAATGTTTGAATATTTAGGAATACACTTATTAGTTAAAATAGCTTTTTCTATAGCACAAACATATACACCACAGTTACTGCTATCAATCTGCCTGGAATGTCAGAGTAATTAATAAAAGACCACAATGAAGATTTCCATAATATATCTTACGTTCCAACATTAAATAGCTGGAAACATGAAAAATGACTTCATTGTTTTTACCTCCAAATGTATCACAGTAGTACAGTACGTTTTTTTTTGGATATATCTGTTTCAGTTATTACTCAATGAGTGTTTCTTTCATTCAATGGAACAACAACGTATTCATAATCAAACCATCTTTTACATTTACTTTCTGTTACGTGAAATGTCCATCTGGGTTGGTCACTATCACCGTTCACAAATATCTTCTGACCAAACCAACCACAATCTACCATGTGAATATGTTGATTCTTCAGTTGTTTTTGAAGTACAGACATGAACACATTACTGTGGCTGCTATTCAGGCAGCTATCATGTAGAAGAATGTGGTTTATGACATCTGCATTTACAGTTATACCATCAATTTGAGTGCTAACAAAATATACCAATGATTGCATCGCTATTGAATTCTAATCAATGAAACGCTGTCTGTGTCTCTCACTCTATTTTTTCGTATTAAAATGTAATATCTGTGATGATACACTGTTTATTATACTCTTGTCGTCAAATAATAACAATGATCTGCATGTTTGTAAATCTGTTACGTTTATGTCATTTACAGGTTTCATTTCACAATTCTTAATTTCCAAACTATCAATGTCACAAAAAAAAAAAAGGAATCGATTCTCCATTCTTTTCTGCAACAGATGAATTAAGCCTGTATGATTGTCCATCAAGTCCTGGCAGTCTTCACGTCATGTAATGTTATTTGGTTCGTTTCTTGGTTGTCCAAAACTTCTGCAGTCTGATACATAACAGCCAAAGACATAAGCTTGTAAACAGAATAAAAGTGTTTTCATAACATGTTCACTTTTACTTTGAAAAGTACTGAGACTTCGCTTAAACCAGGTTCACTGTTGTTATTTGCCTTCAGATATGTTTAGTGACTTCCTGATCAGAAAATGCATTGACCTGAACAATGAAAAAGTGTCAAAACATACATACTTTTCATTACATTCCTTGCATGAATAATAATTTAAAAGAAGTGTTTCAGATTTCTCAGCAATAGTAAGTGTAGCAAAAATACTGATCTTAAATATATGGTTTAAATTCAACTATAAACGTTCACATTGAACTTCTTTCATATTTGTATTCGTTGTGGCAAATATATAATTTGATGTCATTTTCTGTTTCCTAGTTCAAATTATCCTGGAATTAGAAAAAAATGTTCTTACAGAGTTGAATGTCACGTTTTATACCTTTGAAATCACTGCTGATGCACCAAACATTAATAACAGATTGAGTAAATAATGGCAGATGTTTGTCTACTCTATGGCAGAATAACATGTAGCATGTATGATTAAAGTTGTCAGTTAAAAAGACAGATCATTATAATCACATGAAACAAACTGACCACAATGTTCAGTAAGTGTGGTATTATGACCTTGGTGACAGGAATCTCCATGGTTTCAAACAAACTTTTCAGCTGATACTTAGTTTCTGCTTTTCCTATATTTTTACTCTGATCATTATTTTTCCTGAACAAATTGTGAGGAACTTGAATGTAATTTGAATTTGTTTTCATATATTCACTCGTAAAGGAAACATTTCTGAATTGTGAAAATAAGAGCTGAAGGGAAAGAAACTAAATGTTCTTTAATAAACATTTATTATGAGAGCATATGCAGATCTTTTCTATTGTCTTTGATTTACGATAATTATCAAATAACTGTTGTACAGAACTGTAACCCATTGCATCAAGCTGACACGTTATGAAATGTGCATGATTATTTTTCCTGACTTTCACTGTAAACAAATATATTTACGTCATAAAACAATATTACCTTGAGCTCTTTCAGTATATTGCCAATAATTTAATTTAAACAAATCATAACCATTTTGCTGACCATTAATATTTGTTCTCATTGCATAAGCAACATTTAATACAGCTTTGTGTAAAATATCATCTGGTACTTTTTCGCAGTGTTTATTTTCATCTTTCAAATGTTGCAGTACTTGCAGTATACTTTCTTCTACTAATTGAACTCGTAATTTTACATAAGTTTCAGAATATACAGTTAGAGGTTCACATTTATTTTCATAAATAATTAACCATGCAAATCGCTTGCTGCTAGGGCTTGCATCACTGCATTAAAACAGCAGGTGTTGCCAAAATATTTCAAAGGTTTCCATGTGAATCCTGTATCGGTGACGTCTGTGTCACCATTTTTTACATATCTCTCACATTCACAGCTGTGATCATGCACTAGGCTGGATTCGTTCTTTATTTTAGTGGTATTACTTCTTGTTTCAGTTTTATTTCTGGGTGCTTGCTGAAAAGTACCTTGTTTCTTAAAATTATCTGGTTGCTGTTTAGATTTCGCTCACATTTCTGATTTTGTTATATTTATTTTTTTACCAATTGGCTTCTTTATCTTACTTAAATATTGTTTCACTTTCATACAATCTACAGCTGCCAATTTTTGCACTGAAAAATGATCTAGTCTTTGTTGGGTTCTGCAAAACTTTACCTTGAACAGAGTCAACACTTGGGTTATTTTCTATACTGCTGTTTGGCATCAACGTTCCCACATACTGACACAAACCAAACATTACATTTATGATACACCAACCCCAGAGACTTTACACTGGAATACACAAGGAACAGAAATATGTCTATCTGAAAAATGCAGGAAAATGTAAAAATATGCATGAATAATTTACTTACTACCCTGTCTGAGGAAATTAACCTAATAAACTATGTCTGGTTTTTTAGTTAAATCATTTCACAATTTACTTGTACATTAGTAGAGTTACCAGACTCGCTGGTATGTAACACTGTTACGGGGCGTCTAACGTAGTCGCATGCGACCCGTAATTAACACAGTCGTCACGTGACCAAATTAGAATCCCGCAACAGCCGTAACACTGCTCCCCCAAATTACCACTAACTATACATACAGACCTCCCTGTATCAGGTAGATAGCTACCCGCTTTGGCTCGGCAGTGACGGTATTCAGGGAACAAGGTCATATATAAATTTATATTTAGCCAATTTTAAATCACTAGAAACACAACAACACAAGTTTAGATTTAAAGACTGTATGTATTATATGATCTAATAATAGTTATTTACCATGTAAACTTACAACGCTTACACAGCTGATTACAAACAGTTTCATGCCACAAAATGACTCCCTCCACATCAGTGAACATACGGGGCATATTAAATGTGTTTATCCCTCAAGGTAACATAGCACACCCGAACATGTATTCGAATATGCAAGTAAATGAAAATAACCTACTACTTAGCAAGATGATCAGATATCCCCCTATTCTCACCCGCTGTTTTAGAGATAATAATTACACTTTACTTTGATTGGTCTGATCACAGATTACAAGCCATTCTCCAACTAATGGTTATACTACTTCAAATTAAATATAGTTCAATGATATCTGTTAGAAAACCACATCAAACAACCTTTCAGTTGGTCAAACAGAGCCTTAAAAACTTATAGTTATCTAAGTCAGATGGATCTATGTAACTGTCCATCTGAGGGTTAGCCACACGTCTGTTCTGTACGGTGTAAAAACTGATTGCCCCAAACAAAACACGATCTCTGCTTTTATTACCTAGGAAAGACCACATAGCGGCTCTTTTAACACAGATGTCCCAGAGTGGTGCCGAGACTGGTTGGAACTTTAGCAGACACAGGTTCCATGGTTCCCCAAAACAACATCTCACCATAGCTTATACAAGTTTTAAGAATAATCTAACGTCTATTACATATTAAACAGGAGACGGCTTTCTCCGTCACACTTAGCTTATATAATTCTTAAGGTTGCATATTAAAGAGCAGACTGCTGTCTCCCTTACAAACACTATGTCACTAGAGGATGTCAGAGTCAAAAGAACTCGTACAATGCAGTATGCCATTGTAGTGTGTTACTCGTGAATACAGTAAATATTGCTCATCTAATAAAGAAACCAAAAGTAATTGCATTTTATCAAATATATTTATTATGTTAATTGTTAATAGCATTACAATGAATTCCGTATTAATAATTACCATTATAATGAGATAATACAAACATCTAAAAGACATTAGGAAAAGAGTAAACTCTAAATTAATATATTTCAATAAAATTCTGATTTAGTATTTACTGATTTAACTAAATTATATTGCTCACACACACGCAGGCACGCACAGACACACAGTAACACAAAAATATATTAATAACAATTATTATATTTCTCATTTAGTATTCAAAATAAGGTTTACCAGAAGTAAAAAAAAACAAAAAAAAACAGCAAAGTTTAAACAAAGCAGTTAAATTACTGGTGATACTGGAATGTGAGTTAATTTCCCACGTCGCTAATCCCAATAAAAACAATAGCTTAATACAACCGCACTATCACGTGACTTGCACAACCAATCAGACCAAGTGTTTTGTTAATCTGATTTCCTGTTCTTGAAAGTGAAAACAAAAGCAACTTGTGGAAATGAAAGTCGTGTCTCTTATCTCTTTGTGAAAATATATGTTTATTAGTATTAAAGGGATTTTGTCCATTTTATCACCGTAAATTATTTCTAAAGATACGTGAGTATGCAGAATAAAATAAGAAAAGGTAAAAAGAGAAAAAAAATAAGAATACAAATATAAGTGGAGAAAGTGAACAGAAAATAAAGATAAGTAGTACTGAAGGTGGTCAAGAAGTCGTCATACTGAGGATGTCAAATATACAAGCAGTGAGCTTAAATGTTCAAACTGCACCATTTTATCAGTCAACAACAATGTTAATAAATGTACCCTTGGTTTTATCTTCTATGATGATTTAGAACGGTATCCCTTTGTATTTCTATAAAAGTAAAAATGATAACCTTTTCAAGGAACTTAATTTGCCAAACCCAAAACAAGATTTCCTAACAACTATATTATTTAATGCATGTTATTATTCTTCTTGGAACAACTTTGTAAAAGGTGTTTTAGATGATTCTGGTTTAACATATCACAACTTTGATAATGTTAAATGATTACGTGAAACGATATCCAAAATATTACATGATCAACATCAACAATTATGGAAAAATCATATTATAACGTTTTCAAAGGATATTAATTACAACATTTTTAAGAATGAACTGAAATTAGAAAACTATTTTACTTTGCTGTCTCCAAAAAAAAAAAAAAAAAAAAAAATACTAATATCTTATGTAAATTTGGACCCGCGAAAGCTTAACTTCCTACTGAAACCGGATGATGGTCTGATATTCTAATTAAAACCAGAAAATGTCATATTTGTAATCTTAACAAAATTGGAGATGAATATCACTATATATATGAATATCACTATATAAAATTTAGGATCTTTATTTTTGTGTACTAGAGGATACTTTCCTAAGCTTTTTTCTTTCTTTCTTTCTATTATTATTATTACTGTATATAAAGTTTTTATTTTTATATTAATAAAATTAAAAGTACTGTGACTATTACACTAATATTATTGGAAATGACTTAATTACACTTCAGCTGTAACTACTAGGTATGCAACAAATGGGATGTGTAACAAGTGATAGACAAACACCATTTGTCCATTTTCATGCATTAATTAAAGAAACAGTTAATTGATAGAAAAAATGTAAGCTGAAGATTGAACTAAAGTTACTTCATACACAAAATAAAGATAGTAAAAACATTCTATCATGCAAATTAAATAAGAAAAAAGAATCAGTGTAATTAAAAATATATACAAGTATTTGCTATTCAAATTGAATCAGCATATTCTAATGATTAAATACATAGAAGTAAAAATAAATAAATATATTCCCAATTAATAATAATGATAATAATATAAATAAACAAATAAATATATATTTTAAAAAAGTGTATGAAGATAAAATAAATGTATGAAAAATATTAATTGAATACAATAGCCAAGTATTATAAACAATATATATATACAAAAAAATGTGTATCAGTGTCTTAAAAACAATACATGAACTGACACATTTCATACAGTTTATGTAACAGTGGCATAACCAGCAAAGGTTAGCACTTTAGACAATACTTTCTGTTTTCCATCACTGAAAAACAAACAAGTAAATTAAAAGTAAATCATTAGAAAGCTGTAATAATAATAATAATAATAATAATAATAATAATAATAATAATAATAATAATAATAAAAGTAATAATGGCAACAAACACAATACAAATAAATCATTATTAATTGAACATAATTTCTGGAAGGAAACAATCATCAAGACAGGCAAAATAAATACAAGATATTTATACAAGAAAATCACTCAGTGTAAGTCCAACACATTCCTCAAAATTGTTTTTTAATAAAAATAACTAATCACCAACAAAAAAATATAATAATAATACATAAATTAAAAAAAAAAATTAAAAAAAAAAAATTGTTCGAAACAACTTATTGACAGATAAAATAAAGATAGTATTAAAATTTTATCTGAAATTAAATCAGTTTAAATCCACACTTACAGTTCAGTGTCAAAGAGATAAATGTAAACGTTAGACAAAAATGTTTCTAATTTAAAATCACATTTATTTTATTAATTATTTTCTATTTCTCAATTATTAAATAAATATTCCTACTTAAAACTTACATTTACTTTATTATCCACTATTTTGTAATTATTAAAGCTATATGTAAAAACTATCAGATGAATGAAGATTTACATTTGCTTTATAAATTTTGTTAGTATTTTCTAATGATAATTTAGTGAAATCTAAACATTATATGAATGTATCTTTTAATTAATAAAAGAAAAATGCACATATTTTCTTTTGTATGACAATAACAGTAAAAAATAGACTATATTACATTATATATCTAAAATTATAAACATAATAAAAATTTAGTACCACAGAACAATTTATTAAAAAAATAATCTATCTCTCACATGCATGTGTATGTGTTTTGTATATTTTACATTTTATTTGACCATATAAATTTATATATTAAAAGCATGAATAGAAACATTTTGTAAAACAAAAAGGTAAACTCCAGATGAAAATCCAAGTTTACTTAGTACAAACATATAAAAAGTTGATTTAGTACTAGAGAACTATTGTGTAAAGAAGAAAATAAAAAACAAAAACACTTTTACACAACATTACTATACTACTTTTCTTAATATAAACATAGTAAAATATTTAGTAATGCAGAATAATTTTGTCAAATAAAAAATATACATTAAATATTCTACACTCTACTTTAAAACACAAATTTAATTATAAAATCCTATTTAACAGATATTTTCACAAATAAACAGTCTAATAACAACACAATTAATAATCAAATCATCATGAATAATATAAGAAATCTGATTTAAAAACTGCTTGCCTTTTCACTTTCTGAATAACCTGATCAAAATTAACATCAGTATTTCTGTTGTTTTATTATTGCTGGGCAGCCAAACATTTCTTAACATCTTTTTCATGGAATTGTGCAATAAACACCCCAAACTCTTTCAATGAAATTAAAATGAAGTGAAATTTTCATAAAGTCACAGTTATTATAATAGTTCTTGTTATGTTCAGGTCCAATAGAGACTAAAAAATGCTTAAAGATGCAGCAGCTGTAAAATATGTTAACAACGTTTGTATAGAAACACAAACTACACAATATATGAATAAAATATTTGAACAGAAACAGCAGAGTGCACAGTACAGTAATGGAATATCTGAATAGAAAGAATTTACAGTATCTAGATATACACCAGACTACACAGCAATATAGTTACACAAATTTACACTGTATTTAATTCTTCATCACAATCAATTAGTTCACAGATCTTAGTTTGAAAATGTTGTCTGGCTCATGTATCAGTAATGATACTTTTGAATTCAAAAATTAAAACTGTACACAGTATTTAACACAATTAAATACACTGACACAACATTACATTAAAAATGTGCACAAATGAAGCAGCTCAAACTGAAACGTCAGAAATCACTGTATTTCAGGATGAAGTATTACATTAAGATCAACTTTGTACCATGGAAATTACAAACAAAATTTAAATTATTGTGTTTATTATGAACATCAGTTTTATACAAAAATATTATTTCTGAACAACTTCAAAATGTTCTCACAACCTGATCTCCGACGTAAAGTGATAGTCTGTGTATATAATGTACTAAACTGAAGAGTTCAGTTTCATATCAAAATGTATTTATATTACTATCTTTAGCACCGTGCTCCAATAAATAGGAAATAGTTTTGCTTTTGTAACAATAATATCTGTGTCTCTTAGCTTTGTCAAGAGGAGTTTCACCTAGACCATTTATAAGATTTACATCAACACCTTTTTCAATCAGTGCTGTCACAATTTCTACATTTCCATCTTCAGCTGCTAAGTGTAAAACAGAATTGTTATCCTTGTCTGTTAAATTAGGATCAGCTCCTTGTTTTAACAAATACAAAAGTATTTTGTAATGCAGACACTTGACAGCTATAAAAAGAGGAGTTTCACCTTCACTGTTCTTTACATTTACATCAGCACCTTTATCAATCAGTGCTCTTGCAGTTTCTACATATCCATGTTCAGCTGCTAAGTGTAAAACAGAATTGTTATCATTGTCTGTTAAATTAGGATCAGCTCCATGTTCCAGTAAAACCAAAGCTACCTTTCTCTTATAACAGAATGTATTTAGATTTTTAAAAACATTAACTTTATTGTACTTCAGAGCTCTGAAAAGAGCAGTTTCACCTTTCCTGTTCTTAACATTTACATCAGCACCTTTTTCAATCAGTGCTGTCACTGTTTCTACATTTCCATGTTCAGCTCCTAAGTGTAAAACAGAATTGTTATCCTTGTCTGTTAAATTAGGATCAGCTCCTTGTTTTAACAAACACAAAAGTATTTTGTAATGCAGACACTTGACAGCTATAAAAAGAGGAGTTTCACCTTCACTGTTCTTTACATTTACATCAGCACCTTTTTCAATCAGTGCTGTCACAGTTTCTACATTTCCATGTTTAGCTGCTAAGTGTAAAACAGAATTGTTATCATTGTCTGTTAAATTAGTATCAGCTCCATGTTCCAGTAAAACCAAAGCTACCTTTCTCTTATAAGAGAATGTAATTCGATTTTTAGAAACATTAACTTTATTGTACTTCAGAGCTCTGAAAAGAGCAGTTTCACCTTTCCTGTTCTTAACATTTACATCAGCACCTTTTTCAATCAGTGCTGTCACTGTTTCTACATTTCCATGTTCAGCTCCTAAGTGTAAAACAGAATTGTTATCATTGTCTGTTAAATTAGGATCAGCTCCTTGTTCTAATAAACACAAAAGTATTTTGTAATGCAGACACTTAACAGCTATAAAAAGAGGAGTTTCACCTTTCCTGTTCTTTATATTTATATCAACACGTTTTTCAATCAGTGCCGTCACAAGTTCTACATTTCCATGTTCAGCTGCTAAGTGTAAAACAGAATTGTTAGCATTGTCTGTTAAATTAGCATCAGCTCCATGTTCCAGTAAAACCAAAGCTACCTTTCTCTTATAAGAGAATGTAATTCGATTTTTAAAAACATTAACTTTATTGTACTTCAGAGCTCTGAAAAGAGCAGTTTCACCTTTCCTGTTCTTAACATTTACATCAGCACCTTTTTCAATCAGTGCTGTCACTGTTTCTACATTTCCATGTTCAGCTCCTAAGTGTAAAACAGAATTGTTATCATTGTCTGTTAAATAAGTGTAAAACAGAATTGTTATCATTGTCTGTTAAATTAGGATCAGCTCCTTGTTCTAATAAACACAAAAAGAGTATTTTGTAATGCAGACACCTGTTCTTTATAACATCAACTTTTCAGTCAGTGCTGTCAAAAGTTTCTACATATCCATGTTTCACATTGTCTTTAAATTAGTATCAGCTCCATGTTCCAGTAAAACCAAAGCTACCTTTCTCTTATAAGAGAATGTTCTTTATATTTATTCATCAACACCTTTCCTGTTTTTTTACAATCAATCAGTGCCGTCACAATTTCTACATTTCCATGTTCAGCTCCTAAGTGTAAAACAGAATTGTTATCATTGTCTGTTAAATTAGGATCAGCTCCATGTTCCAATAAAACCAAAGCTACTTTTGTCTTATAAGAGAACGTAGCTGGATCTTCTAGAAAAATGAACTTGTTGTAATTCATAGCTGTAAAAAGAGGAGTTTCACCTTTCTTGTTCTTAACATTTACATCAGCACCTTTATCAATCAGTGCTGTCACAATTTCTACATTTCCATGTTTAGCTGCTAAGTGTAAAACAGAATTGTTATTATTGTCTGTTAAATTAGGATCAGCTCCATGTTCCAGTAAAACCAAAGCTAAGTTTCTCTTATCATATGACATAGCTAGGTCTTCTGTAATATCAGATAGTTTTGTTATATAAGACGACAGAGCCGGATATTTAACAAAATTATATCTTTTGTTATTCAGAAATGCAAAAAGAGGAATTTCACCTTTCTTGTTCTTAACATTTACATCAGCTCCTTTATCAATCAGTGCTGTCACAATTTCTACATTTCCATGTTTAGCTGCTAAGTGTAAAACAGAATTGTTATCATTGTCTGTTAAATTAGGATCAGCTCCATGTTCCAATAAAACCAAAGCTACGTTTCTCTTATCATATGACATAGCCAGGTCTTCTGTAATATCAAATTTGTAGCATTTCAGAAATGTAAAAATAGGAGTTTCACCTTGATTGTTCTTAACATTTACATCAGCACCTTTTTCAATCAGTGTTGTCACAATTTCTACATTTCCATATTTAGCTGCTAAGTGTAAAACAGAATTGTTATCATTGTCTGTTAAATTAGGATCAGCTCCTTGTTTTAGTAAATACAAAAGTATTTTGTAATGCTGACATTTAAAAGCTATAAAAAAAGGAGTTTCACCTTCACTGTTCTTAACATTTATATCAACACCTTTATCAATGAGTGCTGTCACAATGTGTATATTTCCATATTTAGCTGCTAAGTGTAAAACAGAATTGTTATCACTGTCTGTTAAATGAGGATCAGCTCCTTGATTTAGTAAATATAAAGCTATTTCTGGTTTGTGACATATCAAGGATACATGAAGAGGAGTTTTCTGTTCAGTGTTAATTGCATTTATTTCAGCACCCTTTTTTGTTACTGCTTTCACAACATCTATGTCAATTTCACAGGCTGTGTGCAATGCTGAATTCTCGTAGTAATCTGTTATATTGGTATCAGCACCATTTTCCAGTAAGAACAAAGCTATTTCTTTTCTGTGTGTCACTGCGTTTACAGCTTCATGAAGTGGAGTTTTTCCCTTACTGTTTACTGCGTTAACATCAGCATTTCTCTTTATTAGTGATTTTATCATGTCTAAGTCACCACGCAGAACTGAGATGTGGAGGGATGTATCTGATAGCAACAATTTCAAACTAACGTTGACACAAAACGACAGTCTGAATGTAATTTCATCATCAAACAACTGAATCAATTTCTGATTAACAGCTACATTCACATTAGGATCAGCTCCTTTATCAAGAAGACACTGAACAACACCTGCACTGTTACATATCATTGCCACTTTCAGTACTTGACTTTTCTTCCAGTTCTGATCTGCATCATAACATCTCTGTGAAATAAGAAAATTCACTGTATCAGTGGCTCCCCATACTGCTGCTGCTAAAAGTACTTCATCTCTGTTCTCATCGTTTAAACAATCAGGTTTCAGTTTTACTATTTCTTTTATAACACCAGAATTATTCTGACAAACAGCAATAATAGCAATGTCTTTCATTTTGTTTATTATATCAATGGTAACCAGTTTCTTGAATGGATGGCTTACATCAACAACTTGAAAAGTCTTTGACTTCCCAAAATACCAGTTTCTTGATTCACGTCTCAGTTGTCTATGGAACATAAGCAATAACAGTTTAATGGCTTTTTCCTTGATTTCACTGTTGTGTTTCTCGTGTTCTATCTTTTCAGCTAACAGACATGCAATCTTCATATTACCTGAAAAAATAGAAGCAAGTAAGAGATGTGAACACTCATTCAAACTAATATTTCTTTTACACTGTAACAGTTCTTTGAGTATGGCAGCACTGTCTGTTTTTGAAGAAACAGCTGCATGCAATGTGTCAATTGTTGGAATAACACCTGATTTTAGCAACATTCTCACAACATCTTCATCACCAAACAAACAAGAAATATTCAAAAGTTCATTTTTCAGATTTGTTAATTTCATTTTACACAGATATTCAGTGAAAAATCTTAACAATGTTCTTAATCCCTTCAAAATAAACTCACTTAGAACACATGATGAAATTTTTAAATGTGTTGTAGCAACATAACACATGGGAATAAAATAACTGTCAAGAACAGATAAAGTATTGCTAAATATTTCATCAAGCTTGTCTACATTTATAGATGATATACACAAATATTCATGTTGATGTTTATGTAGTTGTTGATGCAGTATGTCAGACAATTTATCATTAAAGTACTTTTCCTCTATGAGATACTTCACAAACTCTTCATCTTTCAATGATGGATGTGAAATAATGTCTGCAGCATTGCTTGATGCCAACAAGTCAGTAAATCTCTGAGCAAGGACATCAAAGCAGTTAGGTTTCACAGTCATTGTAATGTGACTTTTGTTAGACACTCCAGGCGTCACAACATATTCTAACAACATGGGGACAGGACACATTTCTAGCAACTGTGCTGCTTTCTTTGGAAATTCTGATGAAAACATCAGAAACAATGAGTCAAACACTGACTGGTGAATAAATGTATATTTATTGTCAGAACACTTCAGATAGGTACCACACATTTCATCAGCTGTTTTCTTTATGTCTGTGAGATCAGTGTTTTTTACACTCCGACAGACTCGCTCTAGCTGTCTTACTAATTTCATTATGTCACTGTCAGTGTCATTTTCAAATGGGTCCAGTGAATCAATGCTGAGACTGTCTTGCTGGAACAAGATCAGCAGTAGAACCAGGTAATTGATCTGTGAAGCTTTATCATTTTTCAAATTTTCCAGTTGTTGTCTGAGATATTCGACAGGTTTCTCAAAAAACTTAACTCCTCTTTTCTGTGCATCACTTGAATTAACATAATACACACATACCTGAGGAAATCCTAACTTTGTACATGAACAACAAATGATAGTCCATTTATCATCTTCATGCATTGTAACATTCTTTTGTTCAAGATACTTGTTTAGAATTTTTAACTTTTCATAATAATTCAGGCAACATTCATTGCTCTGCAGGTCAAGGATATGATTTTCATTGAACAGATCAAATTCCTTCAGACTGGCTATAATTTCTGTAAATATTTGTTTTCTTAAAGTAATAATACATCTCACACACTTGTCTTTAACAAGACTCCAAACCTCTGGAAATAGCTGTTTCCAGCATGACACAAAATCTAATACAAGATTAGTTTTACCAAATATGTCATCAATGAGAACAATACATGGTTTATCTTTAGACACAGGAATGTATTTGAAATCAGAGTGATGAGTCACGATGTAAGAGTCTATTTTTTCTTCTTTCTCTATCTGTTTAATCATGTTCAGACCTAGAGTTGTCTTTCCTGAACCTGGACATCCTACTACAACCACAACACCATTCTTTTTCAAAAGTGTTACACCTCTTTCTTCTGCTCTTGTTTCAACATAGACTCTCCTGTCAACTGAGTTTAACTGTGACCTGGTAGACTCTGTATCACAACATTAAAAGAAATAATATCTATTATTAACACATTTTAAATATATTTTACTATTAAAATATAGATAATATAATTTGTAACTAGTCATCAGATGTGAAATTTTTAAAATAAAGCAGCAGATTTTTTGTTATAATTTTAGTTCATCAAAATTTAATGACAATACCATATCACAGTTTTAGATGGTGTGAAAGTAACATAATGATTATCTTCTTATAAATTAACATCTTACAGAAGTAAAATTAAACACAAAAAAAAACAATAAAATTAAAAAACAAAAAAAAATACCTTTGATATGGGATGTTCGTCCATCAGTCTTTGCTGAAATAATATAAAAATAAAACAAGTTTATATTACTGATGCTGAGTAAAAGAGAATGATTAAAGTGAATTGTACAGTAACTCTGTACTCCATCCATGGAACAGTCAACATATAGCATTATTATTATATCTTTCTGATATATTTTAATATAATTATTTCTACTAGTATTAAAACTACTGCTGTTGTTTTTTCTCACTATTGTTACTTAGTTATTGTTATTGTTCATATTATTATTATTATTATTAGTAGTAGTAGTAGTAGTAGTAGTAGTAGTGTTATGTTCTTTACTGATTTTCAGTAGTTGCAAGTGATAATAATGGCAGATGTATTGGCTAGTTTAATTTATGCAGAATTCTCTTAATAAAAAAATCTAGATAAGATTAATGATACTTATAATGTGTGTGTGTGTGTGTGTGTGTGTCTGTATGTGTGTGTGTGTGTGTGTTTGGGTGGGATGTCATAAGCACACATGTCAAAATGCGCCAACAAAACTGCGCTGGCGTAACATTTGTTATTATTGTTGTTATTCTAATTATTATTTTACAAAGATTAACAAATCATAAACTTCAAACATTTAGTTCCAAATTATAAGCACTCCTGGGTAGTCCATGACTTTAGTTTCTTCAAATTGTCCAGTGGGAGTTAGGAAGCCAGCTTTGGATCTCACAGATTTAGGAAATGTTTAACTTACTCCTTGGCCAGCATTAACATGTGTTATGACATTTTCCATATGGAACTGTTCTAACCTGATTGCTTCAGGATTAAATTGTTCAATTTCACAACTTACAAGCATTATTTCTCAGATCCACATGTAGATCATACACTGCACACAGTATGAATAAAATGTGTCATTTGTTAGTATTATTGAATAAAACAATGTTTTAAAAAATGTGTAAAATTCTTTATATTAAATGTAACTTTTTGCGTTTTTATATATATATATATATATTAATGAGTATTTTGATGCATATTCTAATAAACAGGAAGGCAAAACAGAAGTTTCTGTTTTTGACTTGTCAGTTAAATATTTTTTGTCTCATAATAGAACATTTCTAAAGTGAGATATATCTTAGTCACTCAGGCCAATGTTGTTGATGTGATGAATGGCAGTTTAATTTTATCCATGAACAATCTATCATTCAGCATAGCACAAAATGTTGTAGAATCCTCATGTGAACTAAATGGTCGTTCACACAATTTGTGCACTCATGGTAGTGGGTAGGCATATATGTGTGTATGTATTATGTCTGTGTTTGTTATGTGTTGGTCATACTTTTTGATGGTAAAATACTACCGATTAATGTGACATATATTTCTGTTATCGATTAAGAATGTTTTGATTTTTAACTTACTGGTTTTCACAGCTTCATCTCCTGATACACTACTTCTGTTACTTGATAGATTTGTATCTGTTCTCATATTTACATTACATTCTACCACTGCAAAAAGAAAAAGAAGTTATTTAAAGTCAGAGCCTACAAGTGTTATTTCTAAAACTGTCTGTACCTACATGAAGAGCATACAGTATCAAAAATCTGTGTGTATGTGTATGTGTGTATGTGTGTGTGTGTTTTTGCATATATCAACAGCTATTTCTAAAACATGCATATTGACATAAGATAATGAAAATGACAATTTTAGAAGCAGTTTCTAAAAACAAAGGTGAGAAAAATATCTAACTGCAGAGAATAGCACATCCCAGAATACTTGGACAATGTATTGGTTGCTGGTTGAGATAGGTCACATATGATAAGTGGGCTTTGTGTTCTGGGCAACATTAATGGGTTCAAGAAATTTAGTCAGTGTTTAATTTAATGAAAAATAAGTAATTTTGATAAGGTAAAATTTAGCTATGTAGTTGCTAGAGGTCAGCACTGTAGTAAAATGACTTCTAAATAATTACTGAGTGAGATTGGTGATGTCAAGTTGTCAGTTAATGAATCATGTTTTAAGTGTGTAGTTCACTGCTGTTTTATGATACACCCAGTAAGATCATGTGCACCAAAACACGATACAATTTCCATCAACTTTACAAATACGCATACACACATATATGCATACACACACATATATACATATATATATATATATATATATATATATATATATACACACCCATATATTTACATACATATACACATATACATACATATAAATATATACATATACATACATACATATTCAATGCATACACACATGCATACGCAGCCACACACATACATACATACATTCTTCTCCGTACTTTAATCCTAAAGTTTATGACAGTAAAGTCATTGTCATTGTCATTGTGACACTTGTAAAGAAAACTTGTTGTGGCACTTTATCATAACACAATCTCATAGAAAGCCAGTCATCAACAATGAAATGTCCAACTATGTATATAAAACATACAAAATATGTAACATGTATGTGTGTGTATGTGTGTGTGTGTGTGTGTATATATATATATGTTAGAACATACAAACCAAACTCTTAAGTACACAAAGTACATACACTATTATTAACTATATAAAAATTAGGATCTTTACTTTTGTGTACTAGAAGATATTTTCCTAAGATTTTTCCTCTCTTTCTTTCTGTTATTTTTATTATTATTTTATTATTATTATTATTATTATTATTATTATTATTATTATTATTATTATATAAAGTTTTAATTTATTATTCTTTATTATCACTGTATATAGTAACAGAATAAAATGAAAAACACTGACTATTACACTAATATTATTGAAATTGACTTAATTAGTCCTTCAGCTATAACAACCAGATGTGCAACAAATAAGAGACAAACACCATTTGTCCATTTTCATCCAAAACAACAATAAAATACAAAATAAAAAACTACTTTTCATTTTGGATGCTTGTCCATCAGTAAAGATTATAAAAATAAAACAAGTTTATATTACTGATGATGAGTAAAAGAAAATGATTAAAGTGACCTGTACAGTTATTCATGGAAGTGTCAACATATAACATTATTATTATCTCTTTCTGATTTATTTTACTATAATTATTACTACTAGTATTAAAACTACTGCTGTTGTTTTCTCTCACTACTGTTATTTAGTTATTATTGTTTATATTATTATTATTATTACACACACACATATATATATATGTATATACATATATAGATATAAACATATACATAAATATATACATACATACATACATACATACATACATATTTACAAATTATATACACACACACACACACACACACACACACACACACATTACCATCTCAGTGTACATGTACTTCTTAATTCTATGATATAAAATTCCTGAATGTTTCGGCAAATTATTGATTAGGTATTCTATTGAAATGCTACTTATGAATGTTAACAGTTTTTCTTAGCAAATGTGTTTCTTGTGATGACATGGTGACATCAATATTAAAAACTGCTTCAACATCAAAATACATGCAATGTCAATGCCATATAAGGTTCATCTTTCTGAAAAAAATAGACTTGTCTCCTTTATCATAAGTGGGTCACATCTGTGGATGTTGTTCATTAAACAGTGTCTGAGAGAAAAGCACTAATGTGTATTCTCTTATATATTAAACATGTACAGAAAAAGAAAACTTTCACTTTTCAACTTACTAGTTAAATTGTTTTCAGCTCCTATTTGAAAATGTTGACAGTCATGTATGTTTACTGTTGGATTTACAAGTTGTAATATTGGAGTATCTGTGAAACAGTAAATACATTTTTAAGGACAGAATACAGTATTAATACAATCAATTAATAGTATTATTGCATATAACACTATATCATTTAAAAATGTTTTTAACTGATTATGTGCAGGTGCTATGAAATAAGTATTACTTTAAACTATTAAAATGTTTAACAGTAAATACAAGATTAATTATAATGGTCTCGATGAAGTAACAAAACAGTAACTAGAGTGTATTTTGCTTTACTGTTTTAATCTGTTGAACAAAAAGGCCACAAAAAACAACAAAATTAATTCATTATCAATGTAACTTTTAAAAGTGTCAATTTACTAATGCCTAAGAAGTAACTAAACAATACATTGAAACATTGTATTGATACAAATGTAAATAGTACTTTTGTCAGTTTAGAATTTACCATCAATAAAGTAAACACTATATTGAAATATTGTATTATTACAAATATATAAATAATGTTGACTCTTTATAATTTCCTATTAAAAAAGTAAACAGTACATTGAAATACAGTGAGCATTACCACGACTGCTTGACACAGGTAGTTGTAAATTATGATCTCTATGAGTGATGTCAAAGGAAGACTGAGATGTGATGCCAGAGAGAGATACACTTGTCATATTGTCTAAGAGAGACACAGCTGTCACACTCTCTGCAGAAGAAATAGCTGTCACAGTTTCTACAGAAGAAACAGCTGCCACAGTGAACGAAACAGCTGTTGTGTTAGAAGAAACTTCTGAACTCTCATTTTGGTCATCCATATTGGCTGAGCTGTAAAAAATAATATAATGATTTTTTATATAGGACGAAGAAACGAAATGTTTTATTTACTTATTTTATTTACTGTTTTATGGGGTCAGACATAAGATTAAGGAACAGTCAGAAAACAAAAGAAGAAACCCACTGCAGTCACTTCACTATCTACTCTGTCTTATTAACAACAAGTGATGTTTCATTTATACCTACCCACAGACAGTACAAACTATTTCATACATCAGGTGTTGAGTACTGCTTAAATGAAAACGACTCAAGATTCCATCAGCAGGCATTGATCCAAATATCTAATACAACTTGCACATTTTACTAGAGACCTACATCTAGTACCTTGTATTAATAGTAGCATTGACTCATAGACTGTATTCTCAATTTCTGTTCTATAAATAAATGCCTGGACATAAATAAAAAGAGGCTTAAATAAATATCCTAATTTTATAAATAGGGGTATTTGATTATGTTATTTAGAAATACTCAGGAAAACACAATTTCACAATACTGTTACCTAAAAACACAATTCTAATTAATTAATCTTACCTCATTTTGGATTTGTTCTTTTTCATCTTTTTAGGGGGTGGTGATGCACTGACTGGGGCAGGTTCTGCCTCTGGGTTCCTGCGTTTCTCAGCTGTTCTGCTGCTTTGCTTTCTAGTCAAACTGAAACACACAGATTTACTAGTGCTATTCCACATTTTTCTAAACACTACAAATATACATGACAAAAATCAACGAAACAGTTGTCAGAAATCACTGTAAATGACAAAACCAGTGCACTGTAAAAAAAGTCCATGAAAATTACTGCTTTCCCATTAAACTGATTAATTTAGGATTCCTGATATCAACTTTTCATTTAGTGCATTTTTCAAACTGAAAACACAAACCAACATCAGTCTGCATAGAGCAGGGGTGCTCACACTTTTTCAGCTTGCGAGATACTTTTAAAATAACCTTGTCAAAATGATCTACCTGTTTTAAAATATGCTAAATACTTTTATTTAAATAGGCATCGAAATAAATTGAGAACGCTCGTTCAGGTCACCGGGAGGTTACCAAGTATCAATAATCCTTCAGTGAATGGCTAATGTCTTTTCTGAATCTTTTTCCGAAAAACAACGATTGATTCCTTAATTCTGTTGTTTATTTTTATTTTTCTCGTATGAAATTCCACCAAAGTTAGCGCCCAGCGATTTTTAATTCTTCCATTTTTTAGATGCATCCACTGTGTGACGTCACATGTTTAGTGATGGTCGGTCTGTAGTGTGACGTTACTTAGTTTGCAGCAGTACTGAATTTAAACGTAGCATTACCGGGCACGAGTTTTATTAAAATGGTATCCATTCATGTGTAAACGTTTAAAAAATGGGATTTTTCCAATGACTTTTAGTTCGAAGTAAATGAAAAACAAATATGTCAAAACTACAATGCAAAAGTTGTACTGAAAACAAAACGGCAGTAAGAAATGAAGCCAAGTTAAGACGTATTACTTGTAAGTCGCTTGACGGAGTACTTGCCTATATCGATGGTTTCAAAGGCTACACACAGAAATCAAACGTGCAAAGGCAGGTGAAAACAGGTAGCCTTCACGACTGGGCAAAAAAGAATTTTTTCACAAAACAGTTCAGACTCTCAAACAAATTCAGCTTCTGATAGTATGAAAGTAAATCGTAATGTTACGTGTTCTAATTCCAATGGAACATTATTTGAAGAAACCAGTAAAGAACAATATAAGAATCATTGCAATACACATTGTGGTTGGTTATGCAGGAGAGACCTATATCTGACTATCGGTCCCTGATTCCGTTACTGAAGAAGAATGTGGTGCAGTTTGTAAGTGGGAAGGACAATAACCAATCATGTTTGGGAGTTTGTTCACTTTTTTGCCCAAGCAATGAGAGATGATATCAAACGGATGATACAGTATGCCAACTTTATGTCAGCTGAACAAGATAACACAGAAGCTCGCAAAACTAGTGACGAAAAATAATACATTTATGTGAAGATTGTAGTGAGGGACCAGCCTGTGGAACTATTACTTAAATGTCAAAAAATGATTAATTTCGTTGGAGTAACTTCAGAAAGAATCAAACATGCTATAGATGATGATTTCCATGATTTGACATTACTAGTGAAAAAGACATAAAAATCTCTTATTTGTGCCTGTGTAGATAGATCAAAATTTAATGTTGGTATATTGATTGGAGCTCTAACTGTAATGGAAACTGAAGGCAGTGAATGGTTGCTAATAATTCATTGCTCAGCACTCAGAATTGAAGGGGCGGTCAAAGATGCATTTACTGAAATTGGTGACTTGGCAAAAGTGGATGACATGATGTTGAATCAAGAACAGTGGCAAGTGTTGGAGAATATTGCTTCTTATTGCACAGCGGTTAGCGGTTCCAGTCCAACGTATACCGAAAGCTTCTGGTACACGATTTCAAATTCATAAATACAGGACCATCAAATCTATGATCATAAACTTTCTGCCTCTATGTTTATTTGCGGTAAACATGATACAGGCTTCAAAAATTGTTTGCAAAGCAGACCAAAACGCTACACTAAAGGGGTTCCTTAACAAATGCATTCTTTCCATGACCCTATCTTCAAGACAATGAAAATAGATGATCACACTCAGCGGGATATATCTTATCCAAATTAAGGCTTGGAACAAGTACAACTTATATAACGATTTTGATGAAAGCCTAGCTTACCACAATTTTGCCATAGATATGGTTGTTGCTGAATGGAGGGGTTTAAATAATCTTGTGGTAAACAAATTCGTCTACTTCCAAAGTAAACAAGGCAAGTGGTGCCAAATATCCAGACACCATCACTCTGAATATCCACACATTCTTCTTATCATTTAAATCATATTGGCGGTTGCTCTTGCTATTGCAAGTGTTGAGAGTGGCACAAGCGCTCTCAGTCGGTAGTTGACAAATACCAGGTTGAACATGTCCAATTGTACACTGGATGATTTGCTGGTGATTACAGTTAACCTGCCTGCACTTATAATCTGTGGCCCTTCATATGAACAAAAACTTACAGACAAAGCTGTTTCCCAGTATACAGTTTACTAAAAAAAACTAAGAAAAAGACCAGCATCTTGTACAATAGACAACCTGATTCTAGACTCTTTGTCAGACTCACAAGACACATACTTACCTGTGCCCTCTTCAGATGTGATAAAAATAACCTGCAATGAACTAATGTGTGTAGAGGATTTTCTTGCTACTACAACATCAGATTCAGAGGACTTGGATGATGCTCGAGTCAAACAGTTGATACTTCAGACACTGATGATAGTGACAACTCAAAATGCTAACTGAAACAAGTTCATCATTCAGATTCTCATATCAGTATTGTTTGATCAGTTAAGTAAAACAATAAAAAGAACACAAATTGTCACGATTTGTTTTATTGTATTGTTTAGTTATTAAATGCAATACACTATATATATATATATACACAAAGTATTAATAATGTGAGAAAAATGATATGGATACATAACAAATATATTAATTATACTGTTGTCCATGCATGTATGTTAGGATTTCACAACAATAATAATGGGAATCGTAAACTTCATACATTTGTTGTAACCTATTGGTTACGAGTTCCTGTTTTTTTGGTAACTTCTAAATGTGTTCGTTAGCAGACACAATCCTTATTTCGATGTATTTTTAAATATGTACTGAATATATTTATATATAAATTATCTGTTCTTACACTTTACATCAGTGCATGAATCGTTACAGCACAACACAACTGAACACATTTTTGTCACTTTGATGACTTGCAGTGAATACCGTGCGATTTATCCGCACTACACTGGCGATTGACCAGTCGATCATGATCGAAGTATTGGACACCTCTGGCTTACAGAATAGAAAGTCATATGGAAAAAAGCTAAAATAAATCTCCTAATTTTTTAAATAGAGTTTGATCATGTTATTTAGAAATACTCAGGAAAGCACACTATTTCAAAATACTGTTACCTAAAAATATAGTTCTAATTAATTAGTCTTACCTCATTTTGGAGTTGTCGATTCCCATCTTTTTAGGGGGTGGTGATGGGCTGACTGGGGTGGGTTCTGCCTCTGGGTTCCTGTGTTTCTCAGCTGTTCTGCTGCTGTGCTTTGTAGTCAAACTGAAAAACAAAGTTTTTACTTGTGCTATTCCAAATTTTTTCTAAACATTACTAATATACATGACAAAAATCAGCCGAACAGTTGTCAGAAATCACAGTAAATTACTAAACCAGTGCATTGTAAGAAAAGTCCATGAACATTACTATCTTGCCACTAATTGATTAATTTAGGTTTCATGATGTCAACTTTCCATTTAGTGCATTTTTCAAACTGAATACACATACCAAGGTGTCTGCATTCAGAACGGAAAGTCAGAAAGATAATCTGTGAGTAACAATGTCTGATTTTAAAATATGCAGAACTGTATCAGCTGGGTCAGTTCAGATAGTTCAGGATTCAGATTCATTTGAGGCATCATATGAGTAATATTATAATCAATTCCTATCTTAGTTTTGTCAGACCTATTACTACATTATATAAACAATACAAATATAAATGTACCAAGAATAGTGTTACTAAGTAATATTCTTAGTCTTGTAAATTAGTTTATATAAACAATACAAATAGAAATGTCACAAATATGCACCTGAACATAATGAGTGGAAACGTGGCAAGTAATTACAAAGTTGTGATGATTGACAACAGAATGATGTTCTATGTTTCTGAATGACAGTTACAAATGATTTCACTGTTAAAGGCCAGTGTGTGATATTTCCTTGTTTTTCTTAACTGCAGCATGCTCACATATCAGATTTTGAACTACATTGTTTGGCACATCTCTCATTCAGTGTCAAGTTGGCACTTTGGTGCACATCATAAACACAAAGATGACACAAAATAAGAATGCATTCAACATTATGCCTCAAACCTACAGGACATTAGTTTGACAATTATTACAATCATCAGTCCATTAGTGACCTCAACACTCTACATCCAACGCAATGCTGTAACTCTTCCTTAGTACTTACTTAGCATTTTAAACAATTCTTAAAATTTAATTCTTGGAAAAAATCAGTATGAACATGTCTGATACTTTATATCAGGGTGACAAAACTGTTATATCTATTAAATAAATATTGTATGATTATTCTTCAATATTGTGTCTGTTTGTATATAAACATACTTTGAGAAATTGTAGACTTCAGCTTTCAATAATCTGATACATTCTTCATTCCAAATCTTCGTCACTTCATGATTTCATGTTAATTTACAGACACATTTCATCTGTGCAGTGTTTGAAACTGTCATCTTAATACACCATCAATACAGTAGTGACATCTCTGAGTAGTACAGTGTTCAAACATTGTCATGCTATGTACAAAGACTTTCTTTATTTACTATTTATTTTTTAAAGATGCTTTCTCCGCACCATAGATTTATATTTGTAAAATATATATATATATATATATTTTTTAAAGTCATTTCATGCAGTTAAACATGACTCTAGAGTAATTATAATAACCTATGATTGTGTTTGAGTATGTATTCCTTCACTTAAACATTAAATTTAAATGCATTTTCAAAATAATAATAATAGCCATTACTCTATTATGTTTTTAAATTGTTTAATACATTACTGAATGATAATTTTTCTACACTAAGTATAATAATTTATATCAGATTGAAAATATATATACACAAACACACAGCTGCACCGGAAAGAAACATTTTCTTCACTATGTCAAGACAAAATGAGTAAAAACAGCTGTATTTATGCTTCAAAATGTTTGGATTAAAGTTAGTGTCACCTAACTGGGGTTATTTCATTATATAATACTTGTTGAAAACTGATTAAATATTTGAAGAAAGCATAGAATATTCTGTGACTGAAAGCATATCAACTTATTTTCTTTTTTAAATGAATTACAAGTGACAGTCATTTTGTTATCTTGGAAAAAGAAACAGAACACTGATCAGAGTTTCCACTTAGAAACTGTTGAGTAACTCCTGTTACTTCGTTTTTCAAATGTAGATAAATAAATAGATAGCAACAAAGAAAACATTAGATACCTAAGCTAAAAATTCATTTTATTTATCAAATCAAATATAAAATTTGCTTATTGAAGTGAGTGTAAGTTATTTTATATAAAGATTGAAAACTGTTAAAGAAACAATTATAACTAACAAACTACCCAACAAGAATGAAAAGTTACTTTTTTAATAAAACCTGGACCTAGTCCGAGACTGACTTTGACAACTAAAGTTGTATCCGTCTTGTACTGTACATTGCACACTTATAACATTAAATTTTAATGTAACTAATTTAAACAAACAGAACATTTACTTACTTACAATTCAGTTTAGCCCATCTTTAGACATTAGCTGCTGTATGTTAAACAAGTTGTCTGTAACTGTCCATACAACTCTTCTGTCCTGTCAATAGAACAATACAAAACATACACACTGATTTACCTTGCTTCATAAAATAATATTGTCAAGACTTTCTTTTATTATTATTATTATTACTATTGTAATGAAAGAACTGCTGTCATTTACCCAAAATATTAATAAAAAAGTAAAAAGAAAAATGAAAAAGAAGAATTAAGCACCAAGAGGAACAAAATACTAAAAAAGTAAACTTAAAAGTAAATCTGTTATATCTGCCATTTTATCAAAAATCAGTATCAAAAATCATTAACATACTTGAAACTGATGCTTAAAATAGAATTTTATTTATTTGTTTATTATCAATGTACATGGATCTGGTTAATTTACACAATAAAATGTTATGTACAAATGTAATACTCAAACTTTAAAAAAATAGATCAGCTCTATTTACTAGTGTATTTGTAATATACCAGACTTGTTTCAGTCATATTATAGTTTTATATGTACACAAGTGGTTGAGATAACATGTCTACCTGTATTCTGACTGAAAACATTAGATGATTTCACAAGTTTGACATCTGAAAGTGGATGTATAACCTTGTCATAGCTGAACATGGTGAAAACAAAAATTCTTAATGAAACAGTGAGTGAATATCTGCTGTCATTTGAGGACATAAATTTAAGATTAACCACATATATAGAGATGAATTCTCTTTTATAAATAATTTACTGAATTACTCTTCACCTCCATTTCTTGTTGTTTAACACTCACTGCACAATTTCCTATGTGCATCTAAACATTATGCTCTGATCATATAACTTTTCAGTCCTGCCAGTAGAATAACACAAAACATAGATGTTTTCAAATTATTAAAATATGTGCTAATTTTCATTTAGAAAAATAAAAGAAAACAAATTTAATATAATAAAGAACATTTTTTTTTCTAAAACAACAACAGAACAACAAAATCTGAACTCTCAAAAACTGAGAGTTATAATTAGAAGAGACAGGATGAAATTTTGGAACGTTTCTGTTAGTTGATACATTTAACTTTCCACACGTACGTGGGATTACAATTTAATTAAGACATAGAAAGGTAAACTACAGGTGTGTGAAATACGATATTATTGTTGTTGTTGTTAATTCAATTTGTTAATGCTTGGTTAAGAAACACTCAAATTAAACATATTAATAACTGACTGTACCTTTTTGCTGTTCTCTAATACTATTGAGTCGGCAAACACTGGTGTCAATTCTTATCAACCAACCCATTATAACACAAACATTAGTTGAGCACCAGTGTCAGCATTACAAAGAATTTTGAGAGTACGTATAGGCAAGATGTGATGACTTTCATAAATTTATTTTTAGGCACTGACCAAAAAAAATATGTAGCTTTTCATGAAAGATGTGTGTTTACTTTGCCAAATTACGTTGTTACGTACAGCACTCACAGTTACTGCTGGTTCAGGTCTTGGAAAACCATTATTTAAAACAGTTTTCACTTAATAAAACAATAAATTGTAGTTATTTAAAAAGAAAAATAACACAGGAATCAAAATTAATTTTTTTGTGATATTTAGGATTGCACATAAAATCAAATAAAGTTACTGTCTTATCACATCTACTTTATCCTCGTCAGGCTCAGTGCTGAATGCCTCAGTGCAGCAACTGGTATTTTAAATTAATTTATTAGACAACTGCAGTGAGAAAAAGACGTGCATGAATGGATGACTGTACCCTTTTTTACTCTATGGCTTGTATGTGGACTCAGCTTTTGATGCGCTTTAAACAGCCAGAAACTAATCGCTTCATTAACTAGGTTGCGATATATTTATAAAAAAAATATTAATAAAAAAATAAAAAAATAAAAAAATATGCGGATACATTTTAATTCAATCTTTGCCAAGTTAGTCTTGGAATAAATCATCGAGCTTCCAGTAATGCGTTCAATATAAGAATTCGTTCTCAAATACACAGATTCCTTTGAACTACAGTACAGATTATAGCAGCGAATTGTTTATCTAAAAGGGCCTACCTGACGTTTGTTTAGGCACTTTCTTTCTGTATCTTTAGTTTTTGTTTCTTCTTTTAAGGTACACGCCCTTTCCTCTCTGTTGTTCATATATTTGTGTTGTTACATCTAAACAAACGTCCAATAATGTAAAATGTAGATAACACTCCTGACCTTCCTAATGCTAAGGAGTCCAGTCTCTCACACGGGATAAATGTTTGCTACGTTCTTTAAACGATGGCACAATGCACACATAACACAGTGTATTGTGTGTGTGTCTGTCTGTGTGTGTATGTAAAGATCAATGACTTATAGAAAACACAAAATATAAGGGAAATAACTCAAAAATAATAATTAAAGTAGGTGTATTTTCTGTAATAATTAACTAATTAACTTCCTAACTTCGTGCAATAACAGTAGTTTTCTCCATCAAGCATACATTCTTTATAAAACGTTGGTTAAAGAGATACTGGAAACTAAATATTTTTTAGAAAATAAATCAGATGGCCATTTTTGTGATTTTAAAATCGCAAATAATTCGAGATTCGAGACACAATTATCGATGATAAATACCATTAAATCATTTCGGAAATCTTCTTTCTATGATTCATAAGTAAGACGTAAGTAATTTAAGAAAAATAATCTAATATAATCCATCCTCAAACATGAGTCATATAACAGGAATGTTGGTCCGCCATGACACTTTAGCGATACATCGCCGAGATGAGCGTGTTTCAGGAGGTAAAGAATTCAATTAGCATGTTTGCAGAATCTTGATAAAATTTCAAACAGTAAGTTAAAAATACGAATTGTATACTGTGAAATAAATAAAGAACCAACAGAAACTACAAAAAACAATACAGTATAAGTTTTCCTTACCAGCAGAAGTGACACAACTTATTCGCCATCTCCTCGCTCTGTTAATCACCCAGCAATGACCTACTTTGTGTAGCTTTCAGAGTGCTCCGGGCAGACACTGCTTATTTATTATTTATTTACTTGTTCGAGGTCACTGGTTTAGCTGAATGCATTATCACTGAGAGTTGGCTAAAATGTCAGTTTTCTAAGTGTGTCATGTTTCTGAAATATGGTTTCAGGTTAAAGTCAAAATGATATTGGGCGGATTATCAACAATGTTGAAGAAAATTATAATACTGCTGTACCTGCAAAGTAAAACTGATTTGAAATAAATATTTTAATTTTTTTTAAATTCTCTCATGTGTAAGGGTTTTTTAATTAAATTAAGTAGGCCTAACTAAAAAAATAAAAATCTGACGTCTAATCCACTGAAACACTTTAAAGTGGAATGAACAAACGGGCACAGCAGTAGGAAGAAAAGTAAATGTGTTATTATACTGACTGTTAAAATTATATTTAAAAACAAAAACACATTTTAATCAAAACCGTCACAAAAATGAACTGAAGAATAAATGTAAAATAAATAAATGAATATGAAATAAATAAACAAACACAAAGAAGTGAATAAAGAAAGAAAGAACGAAGTAGAATCTGGATACGGACATTTGCCCCCCCTACAATAATAAAGTGCATAGGCGGAAAAATCCACAAGCAGAAATGCAAGATAGGATAAATGCTCCACGAATTAAAATAAAATGTATATCTGATAATTATAATAATTACAAAAGGAAAAACAGACATAATATTCAGTCATTGTTTATAAAATAGCCTTTCACTTTATTGTTAATTGTGGGATTTATGCAATTATTTAATAGGTCAAGTAAATTGGGTGTGACGAGCTTTAATGAATGAATAACTTTAAAAATAATTAGTATGACAGGTGACATAGCATAGCTTGGACACTATGAAATCATTTTTCACTTGACACTGACAACACTGATTTCGATGTAAGTTTTAAATTAATTTATTACACGTTTGCAGTGAGAAAAAGCATCCATGAATGGATGATTGTACCCTTTCCTCTTTGGCTTGCATGTGGACTCAGCTTTTGATGCGTTTTAAACAGCCAGAAAGTAATCGCTTCATTAACTAGGTTTAATATATTTAAAAATAATAATAATAAATAATAAAAAATAATAAAATATAGAAAATTGGGGAATATATTTTAATTCAATCCTGAAAAAGGTAGTCTTGGAATAAATCATCGAGCTGTCAATAATACGTTCAGTACAGGAATTTTTTCTGAAATGCACAGATTCCTTTGAACTACCTTTGAAATAGATTATAGAAGCTAATTGTTTATCTAACGGGACTACCTGACGTTTGTTTAGTCACGATTTTTATGTATCTTTAGTTTTTGTTTGGACAGTTGAGCTATATCTCTGTATCTCTCTGTTGTACATATACTTTTGGTGTTACATCTAAACCAACGTCCAATAATGTAAAATGTAGACAACAGACCTGATCTTCCTAATGTTAAGGAGTCCAGTCTCTCACACCGGATAATGTTATTAAATGTTTGCTACGTTATTGAAACGATGGCACAATGCACACATAACACAGTGTATTGTTTGTGCGTCTGTCTGTGTGTGAATGTAAATTTGTATGACGTTATCACTACAATCTTATTAATGTATGTGTCTATGTGTTTAAATATATATATATATATATATATATATATATATATATAGATAGATAGATAGATAGATAGATAGATAGATATAGATAGATAATATATATAAATATTTATTTATTTATATATATATACAGTCATAGATTGATATATATATAAATACACTGAAAACGTATAAGATCAAAGTGACTACTTGACGGTTTAAGTATAGTCATGGTACAACCGAAATGACTGTTGTAATATAATTATTTGTACCAGTCGTACAGAGACCTTGCATTACATTTTCATTTTTACGTGACGATATAAACTAATTACAATGCATATGCTCATAGAATGCAAAGAGAGGGATTAAGGACTTATAGAAACAAGAAAATATAAGGGAAATAAGTCAAAACTAATAACTAAAGTAGGTGTATTTTCTGTAATAATTAACTAATTAACTTCCTATCTTCGCGCAATAACAGTATTTTTCTCCATCAAGCATACATTCTTTATAACACATTGGTTAAAAAGCTACTGGAAACTAAATATTTTTTAGAAAATAAATCAGATGGCCATTTTTGTGATTTTAAAATCGCAAATAATTCGAGATTCGAGACACAATTATCGATGAAAAATACCATTAAATCATTTCGGAAATCTTCTTTCTATGATTCATAAGTAAGACGTAAGTAATTTAAGAAAAATAATCTAATATAATCCATCCTCGAACACGTCATACAACAGGAATTGTATGTCCGCCATGACACTTTAGCGATACATCGCCGAGATGAACGTGTTTGACGAGGTAAAGAATTCAATTAGCATCTTTGCAGCATCTTGATAACATTTCAAACAATAAGATAAAAATACGAACTGATTGTATACTGTGAAATAAATAAAGAACCAACAGAAACTACAAAAAACAATACAGTATAAGTTTTCCTTACCAGCAGAAGTGACACAACTTATTCGCCATCTCCTCGCTCTGTTAATCACCCAGCAATGAGCTACTTTGTGTAGCTTTCAGAGTGCTCCGGGCAGACACTGTTTATTTATTATTTATTTATTTGTTCGAGGTCACTGGTTTAGCTGAATGCATTATCACTGAGAGTTGGCTAAAATGTCAGTCAGTTTTCTAAGTGTGTCATGTTTCTGAAATATGATTTCAGGTTAAAGTCAAAATGATATTGGGCGGATTATCAACAATGTTGAAGAAAATTATAATACTGCTGTACCTCAAACGTAAAACTGATATGAAATAAATATTTTAATTTTTTTTTAATTCTCTCATGTGTAAGGGTTTTTTAATTAAATTAAGTAGGCCTAACTAAAAAATAAAAATCTGACGTCTAATCCACTGAAACACTTCAAAGTGGAATGAACAAACAGGCACAGCAGTAGGAAGAAAAGTAAATGTGTTATTATACTGACTGTTAAAATTATATTTAAAAACAAAAACACATTTTAATCAAAACCGTCACAAAAATGAACTGAAGAATAAATGTAAAATAAATAAATGAATATGAAATAAATAAACAAACACAAAGAAGTGAATAAAGAAAGAAAGAACGAAGTAGAATCTGGATACGGACATTTGCCCCCCCCCCAATAATAAAGTGCATAGGCGGAAAAATCCACAAGCAGAAATGCAAGATAGGATAAATGTTCCACGAATTAACATAAAATGTATATCGGATAATTATAATAATTACAAAAGGAAAAACAGACATAACATTCAGTCATTGTTTATAAAATAGCCTTTCACTTTATTGTTAATTGTGGGATTTATGCAATTATTTAATAGGTCAAGTAAATTGGGTGTGACGAGCTTTAATGAATGAATAACTTTAAAAATAATTAGTATGACAGGTGACATAGCATAGCTTGGACAATATGAAATGATTTTTCACTTGACACTGACAACACTGATTTCGATGTAAGTTTTAAATTAATTTATTACACGTTTGCAGTGAGAAAAAAACCTCCATGAATGGATGATTGTACCCTTTCCTCTTTGGCTTGCATGTGGACTCAGCTTTTGATGCGTTTTAAACAGCCAGAAACTAATCGCTTCATTAACTAGGTTTAATATATTTAAAAAAATAATAATAAAAAAAAATAAAAAAAAAAATAAGAAAATAAAACAAATTGGGTAATATATTTTAATTCAATCCTTAACAAGTTAGTCTTGGAATAAATCACCGAGCTGGCAATAATGCGTTCTATATAGTAATTTTTTGTGAAATGCAGAGATTCCTTTGAACTACAAAACAGATTATAGAAGCTAATTGTTTATCTAAGGGGCCTACCTGACGTTTGTTTAGTCACTTTCTTTCTGTATCTTTAGTTTTTGTTTGCGCTGTTGAGCTATATCTCCTTTTCTCTGTGTTGTACATATATTTTTGTGGTTACATCTAAACCAACGTCCAATAATGTAAAATGTAGACAACAGACCTGACCTTCCTAATGTTAAGGAGTCCAGTCTCTCACACCGGATAATGTTATTAAATGTTTGCTACGTTCTTTAAACGATGGCACAATGCACACATAACACAGTGTATTGTTTGTGCGTCTGTCTGTGTGTGAATGTAAATTTGTATAACGTTATCACTACATTCTTATTAATATATGGATAGATAGATAGATAGATAGATAGATATATATAGATATATTGAGAGATAGATTGAGAGATAGATATAAAGATAGTGACAATTTATAAGATTATGGGGACTACTTGACTGATTAAGTATAGTCATGGTACAACCGAAATGAATGGTGTAATAACATGATTTGTACCAGTCGTACAGAGACCTTGTATTACTTTATCATTCTTTCTCGATGATATAGACTAATTACAATGCATATACTCATAGAATGCAAAAAGAGGGATCAAGGACTTATAAAAACAAGAAAATATAAGGGAAATAACTGAAAACTAATAATTAAAGTAGGTGTATTTTCTGTAATAATTAACTAATTAACTTCCTATCTTCGCGCAATAACAGTATTTTTCTCCATCAAGCATAGATTCTTTATAACACATTGGATAAAAAGCTACTGGAAACTAAATATTTTTTAGAAAATAAATCTGATAGCCATTTTTATGATTTTAAAATCGCAAATCATCCGAGATTCGGGACACAATTATGGATGATAAATACCATTAAACCATTTAAGACATTTGTTTTCTATGATTCTTAAGTAAGATGTAAATAATCCAATATAATCCATCCTCAAACATGAGTCATATAACAGTAATTTTGGTCCGCCATGACACTTTATCGATACATCGCCGAGATGAGCGTGTTTCACGAGGTAAAGAATTCAATTAGCATGTTTGCAGAATCTTGATAAAATTTCAAACAATAAGATAAAAATACGAATTGTATACTGTGAAATAAATAAAGAACTAACAGAAACTACAAAAAACAATATAGTATAAGTTTTCCTTACCAGCAGAAGTGACAGAATTTATTCGCCATCTCCTCGCTCTGTTAATCACCCAGCAATGAGCTACTTTGTGTAGCTTTCAGAGTACTCCGTGCAGACACTGTTTATTTATTTATTTATTTATTTTATTATTATTATTATTATTATTATTATTATTATTATTATTATTATTATTATTATTATTATTATTATTATTATTATTATTATTATTATTTTGATGTTCTGATACAATTTTTTTTGTTACATACTGAAAATAATTCGCCTGGCTTACACGCCCATCTCTCAAGTTTCATCTTCTTTATGTACTTTATTCTAAAAAGCAGTTTGTTCTAGGTCACTGGTTTAGCTGAATGCATTATCACTGAGAGCTGGCTACAATGTCAGTCAGTTTTCTGAGTCTGTCATGTTTCTGAAAGATGATTTGAGGATAAAGTCAAAAACATAATGGGTGGGTTATCATCAATGTTGAATAAAATTATAATACTGCTGTACCTCAAAAGTAAAACTGATATGAAATAAATATTTAAATTTTACTTTTAACTCTCTCGTGTGTAAGGGTTTTTGAATTAAATTAAGTAGACCTAAGTAAAAAAAAAAAAAAAAATGGCGTTTAATCTACTGAAACACTTTTAAGTGGAATAAACAAACGGGCACAGTAGTAGGAAGAAAAGTAAATGTGTTATTATAGTAAATGTGTGTGTCTGTGTGTATATTGCATATATATATATATATATATATATATATATATATGTATATTTTTTTTTTTTACACTGAATTCACAGAAAAAGTTATATATTCACTCTGTGTTTGAAATAAATTCACAACTATTGTGAATAAATATTTTTATTTTACACTAGTTTCACTTTCTTTCCATTGGTTATTAATAAAGACAAGTAACAATTGATTCAAAAGTTAAAAAGATTTTTTATTCACAAAAATCATGATTATTAACTGATTTACAACAATTTTTTTTTTTTTTTTAAATGGTTAACAAACAAATCGAAGATATTTTACAAATTATTAAAAGGATAATGAGCAAACAGTTTGGAATGATTTTTCATTCTCAATGTTCAATCATGCCTGTACTGGGCACCCTATTCGAGTAAATTTAGAAGTTAATTTCACTGATAATTAATTGCAAACATTTAAATTAAAATTAATAATCATTAAACATAATTATTATTAATAAGAAAATATGAAATACTAATTATAATAACAAATTTAATTTAAAATGTACAATAATTATTACCTATATGAAAATGAAAAATGATATTAATAATAACAAATTACATTTAATTTAAAATACATGTATGTAAAATAATTGTTAAATCATAATTATTTTTTCAGTACGAAAATGTAAAATAATAATTATCATAACAAATTAGGAATAAGCTGAACACTCACAATGACTGTTTTATGGCTAAACACAAAGCCTGGATTTCATCTAGTTTTATCACAGTTCAGTTTTTTCCCTTTCATGGTTTAATAATGTGTTATGAATCTGCTAATGTAAAAATATTATAACAGTAATCTGTTATGAATAGGGAAATAAAAAAGCAATTGTTATTCTAAAATAAAATATGCAATGAAAGTATTATGCTAAATATTATGAATAAAATTAAAAATATAACTTTTGTAACAATGTAACAATTAGGAATGGGGAAAAGCAAAATATTTATTACGTATTTGTTTGTTTTTTCTGAATATTCAAATGTAAAATATAACAAATTATGAATGATCAAATGTTAACTGAAAAAAAGACAAATAAAAATGTATTACAACTTTCTTCATTTCAGAACATTTTAGTAACAGCAGTATGTAAGTGCATGTATTCATGTATGTATGTATGTATGTATGTATGTATGTATGTATGTATGTATGTATGTTTGTATGTTTGTAGTCCATATACTTGTATGTGTGTGTGTTTATGAGCATATACAGAAAAGATGAACACAATACAAGTCAATAAAAATAATTTAAGTGGGATTTTGTATACATATTGTAAATATAAAGAAATGAGAAAGAGTTCTGTTAACATATTCAAAAACAGGTTTAATAACAGATGTAAAGTTATTCTTCAAAAATAAATTATATATATATATATATGGTGTTTTTTTGGAATATATTATATTGATAGGTATCTGGAATCATGGATAAAAGGTATTTGTGAAGGCAAACACACGCACATATGCATAAGTATATTGGCACAAATGTATACATGCAAACATATATATATATATATATACTAAAGGATATATATATACACATATATATATAACACAAAGGATAGATATACACACATATACACACACACACACACATGTGTGTACAAATATATATCTATCTATCTATATATATATATATATATATATATATATATATATATATATATATTGATAGATAGGCACATCAAATACATACATACACACACACACACACACACATATATACACACACATACACACACATACACACATATACACACACACAGACCCTGTACACAAAATGTGGATTCACATGATGTAATTTTCTAAAGAACATTTTCAATGTAACTCCATTCACTGATTACACTGATTTCTTTCAATGAACATTGCAACAAATGACAGCAAAATAATCTTATTTCCAGTACACTCAAAATTACCACACGTAATTATAAACATCTTTGGTAATATAAATCTTGCGTGTGACAGAAATTTTTTTTTTTAAGAATAATGTGGTTTTTTGGGTGTTTTGTTTAAATGGTATAAATACATACAGATATTATAACACAGCCACTGATAAAGTAATGGTATTATAATATACATGTTAATAATTATAGTGTACAAATGCATAATACAGTGATCATAATTAATTGTATAATGACAATATTAAACAAATCATGTCCAATTAAATATACATCTGATCAAAGGAATTTATATAAAGATTTTACCAGCTGGTGCAAAACATTTGATACATATAATTACAAATAAACAGTCAAAAAATATATTAGTTTGCACATAAAAACAGACATAAAGTATATATATTCATACATGAATACACTGAAACATACATTCTGTATATTTATATGTTATTAATTTATTGTTTTGGTTCATCTATCACTGCATCTAACAAAGTATGACAATAAAATAATATGAAATAATGTTAGAAATGAATATGTATTTCAAACCAATTATAACACCCTGTGTTATGTTGTTATACTTAATTATTAATTAAGATTGGACAGCAAAAAATATAAAATAAATAAAATAGAATTTGGAAATATGCAGACTATTTCTTCGTATCACCAAAAATAAATTTAATAAAAACTTTTAGACCACTTTCTCAAGCAATAGTTAAATGCACTTAGCAAATTAATGTAGAATAAAATAATTTAAAAAAAGGGTATTATTGTTTCTGTAATAAAAGAAGAAGAATAACAAATGTTCTGATTCACAACCTTTATAAAAATCATTTCAAAACAGTAAGAAAACAAAATACAACCATGTAAGTTAAACTAACAATCTTAAACCTGTAGTTTCTTAATCAGCAATTTCGTCCAAAGTGTTTACAATCAGTTCCATATGTTAAAATGTCGAACAATAAATTCAGCTTGACCTAACCATTAAAGTTAATTATTTGTTTGTCTTCACGTTTCAATTTTTCTGTCAATTATTTTCTGAAATGATCCAGACTGATTTTGTACATTCTTCAAGGTCTGAAGAACCTGTAAATAAAAAGGGAAGAAATAGTGGCAGGTTATTTTGTGTATGACATTTACGTAGATATTTAAGTATATTATAACTGTTAGTTACTGGCAAATGATTGCAGTGTGATGTCGCCCATCATTTGTACAGTAAGTAGCAATTTTTATTTATTAACATATTATTTGTTTAATCCTCATTTCTTATTTTTGTCTTAAATTAATTATTTTATTTTATTAATTAGAGAGAGAAATACACAGAGAGGTACAGATATGTATAGCTTTGTTTTGTTCTGTTTTGTTTTTGTTTGTTTAAGTTTTTTTGATGGAGGAATTATTTTTATTCATATTTAAATTGTAATTAATATTAGACAGGTTTTTTTTTAAAGTTTTTTTTTGGAGAGCTGTTAAGGGGAGACAACTCACCTTTTTAATGGTTGGCCTGTCCTTTGAGTGCTGTGACCAGCAACTCTGCATGAGATCTTTGTACTGCGGCATCATGTTTGTTACACTGTTCAGCCGCGGCCTGCTTCCACGATTCACCAGCTCTATCACCTGTAAACACACTGCTGTTGTTTAACACACACATCAACATATCACAGGTGTGTACATACTAATGTGTGTTTGTACACCAACGCTCACAAACACACACACTCACACACACATGGTTTGAATTCACACACACACACACACACACACACACACACACACACACAGAAACAAGTGCATGTAAATAAACTAATTTATACATGCATTTGGATACTAATATAAGTACCTTTACAGAGATACATATGCATTCAAGTATGCAAAAACACATATATAGAGAAATATATTAATAAATCAACTCAAATACATTTGTACACAGATACATGCAGACACATTCACACCCACACATATATTATTGCACATATATATACACATGCACACACTCAAACAATATACACAAATACACACAAAAATAACAGATTGTATCACACTACATCTTGCTATGTGGTGGTATCTTCAAACTGGTCTTAACACACACATACACACACACACACATACACAAACAACAAATTGTATCAAATTACCTCTTCCTCCTTCCAAACACATCCACACACAAACACACAAACATATACACAAACAAATCACATCAAACTACACCTTCTGTGGTCTCATCAAACAGGTCTTATCACACAAACACACACAGAAACAACACACACACACACACACACACACAAACACACACACAAAACAAACACACACATACAAAAACACACACACACACACAAACACATAAAAATCACATCAAACTACCTCTTCCTCTGTGGCGATCTCTTCAAACAGGTCTTAACAAACACACACACACACACACACACACACACACACACACACACACACACACATACACCGTCACACATACAGTGACACAAACACACAAAAATCACATCAAACTACCTCTTCCTCGGTGACGATGTCTTCAAATGGGTCTTCACAGACAAACAGCTCCCACATTACAAGTCCAAACGAGTAAACATCGGCTGCCGTTGTGATCACTGCATCATCCTCGAGTACAGTGGGGTTCTGCAGTATTTCTGGAGCTGTCCAGCGAATGTTGGCTGGACATGCACTGTAGTTACGACGACCTGTAAAGTTACCTGTGTCTTTGTACAGTCCATTTAGTAACTATTCTAAAACTTAACAGCTGTTGAGATTAAATTTTATGTTTCTTTTATTTTTATTTTTAAATGAATATTTTAAGATTATATACATACTTACATACACAGATACACACACACACACACACACACACATATAAACACATACACACCTAGTTAAACATAAATGGACAGTCACATATATATATATATATATATATATACACACACACATATACACATACATATGTATACAAAAACTATACATACATTAACATATGCAGTTATACTCTCATATTTATATATACAAACATTAATGTTCAAATATGTACCCTTATTGAATTATATTAATAAACTACTAGAACACATGAACAACAGAAAATCTTAAATGGTTTCATATCAGTCTACAGCTTTGCTAATGGGAGATAACTCTGCCAAGAAAAACACATAATATTGTCTACCATAGTTCTTAAAAGGCATTATGGGTAAAGTATAAAAACATATTTTCTTTATTTAATTTTTTATTTATTTATTTATTTATTATCATTATCAGTACTTTATATAAATAATCATTATATGTATAAGATTTTTATTTTTATATTAAATCTCTCATTTTTGCATTAAAATATTCACATAAAGATTCACCAATACTAAGCTAAAAGTTTATTTTCCTTTTGAAATAAAATCTTGGTCTTCTACATCCATGTTTTTCTCACAGAAATGGGAACAGACTGATACAAATTCAATAATTTCTATTTATTGTTCAGTTACTGACTCTTGTTCATAACAATAATGTCTGCCATTTTTCTTTCAAGGAATTGTGGGTAAAACTCACAGCAGCAGTCTTCCTTTGTACAGTTCTGTCTTAGTGGCTGTATCATTTTTGTCTGTCCAAAATCAGCAACCTGAAATTTTATAAAAATTAAAATTTATTTATAATTCACCAAATTTGTCTTTAAGAATCTGAAGTATAGCCTACAAGAACCTTGTTTGAAACAAACCTCTTAAGAAAATAATAAGAAATTTTATTTTAAAAAAAACAACAATTCTACTGACATTGTCAGAACAGTCAGAGATTGTGTTCATGATAACCATGAATTAAAAACTCTTTGACAGCAGAAAAACGAAATATTATAGTTGACCACACCAAGCGTGCTTTAACAGATCTTTGAATGGAATGTAAAAAGTTAGAATGAAATTTAAAATAATAATTCTTTTAAAATTCTCCACATCTCTTTTAAACTGATTTATAATTTTTTTTATTTATTTGTTTTCTTATTTTTATTAATATTTTATTTTATTTTATTTTATTTTATTTTATTTTATTTTATTTAATTGCTGGAAATAAATTACGAGGGATCTTTTATATGCACTTTCACTAAAACTACTTGGCCTATGATCCAACAATAACAGAGCACTGTCTGACCTGGGAATACACAATTATGTTGTTATGAGTGTGTAACTAATACACTAGATTAAGATCACATTACTGACACTATTAAATTATTATCTAAATTTGTTATCTACATACTGAATATAAACAATTACTCTGTATAGTGTGCACTGTAAGCTACATAATAAGGTGTAAAGAAATATAACTCTCCAGTGAGGTTTAATGTGAGTGTTGTATGATGTACCAAGTGTTATAACATTATTTGTATAAATAATTTTGTTACTAGGTAAATAGGTTAGTATTGGAGAGGACTTAAAATTCATCATCATTCGATTAGCACATCAGTAAAAATAAAACAATTAATTGGTTTATTGTTGTTGTTTGCGTATGTTTCTATTGTTGCTGTTTTTTTTATTTGTTGTTTTTTTTAACTGGTTTTTTATTTTTTATTATTATTATTATTTTTATTTTACTTAAACTTTGAAAATATTCAAATTAAATGTCACACATTTATTGAAATTTTCTTCAAATTGGTGAAATGTGATTAATGGCAGACTTGAAAAGAGCTCTGCAAATTACAAAACTACAATAACAATAACAACAACAACACCAACAGCAACAATAATCATTTTAGTTATATGTGATGAGTTGTTCAGCTATTATTCAAGTGTTTCATTTAGAAAATATTTTTCTACAAATGTACTCCAAGATATTGAAAGTTGTGTTCATGTCATGACTAGAAGATATCTTTTTTCTTTTATTTTCTGATTTTTTTTATAGATTTTTTAATTCCTTTCTTTCTTTCTTTTCTTTCTTTCCTTCTTTTCCTTTTCTTTCTTTCTTTCTTTTATTTTCTCTTTTTGTTTGCTGGAAGAGGGAATTTTTTGGGGTGGGTTTTCTCTAGTAGTAGTAGTAATAGAAGTGGTAATATATTTATTATGATTATTATTATTACTATTATTATTATTATTATTATTATTATTATTATTATTATTATTATTATTATTATTATTATTATTATTATTATTACTATTACAATACATTTACCTGAATTATTGACAGTCAAACAGCCATTTGGACAACAGCACTGGTGATGAAGTTCTGCTGTCTATAAACAAATAAATAAATATATTTGAAAAATGCATCCAGTAAAATAATAAATTAAAACAATAATGAATACAGCAACAAAGCATGAAGAAATGGACACAAAATTAATTATTATATTTTCAACAAATCTTGCATGTGAAGCAAAAAAAATGGAGAAGAAAAAATGTATTTTAGTTTATCCTACCTAATGAATGCACACTTTTAAAATCCCATATTTTAAAATTTGAACCTTATAAAGAGTGCCAAAAATTCCTGTTTTCAAATTCCAAAATTTACAATTATTATTTTTGATTTTTAATATTAACACTGCACCTATTTTTAAAATACTTTATATGAACTTCCCAAATTTTATATTTAAAATTTCATACCACATTTCCAACACCAGAATCTTCAATAATTTTAAACAAACCATCATCAGGTTCTTTTCTCGTTGCATCACAAATTAACTTAATTATTGTTTTCCTTTGTTGCACTGACCTAAAAAAACAACAACATTTGTTTAAATAAATATATAAATAAATTAATGTTATTCTTTTTATTTACATCAAAGTCATTTTTGTTTAAATGTTACTTTAGACGTGTGTGTGTGTATGTGTGTGTGTGTGTGTGTGTGTGTGTGTGTGTGTGTGTGTGTGTGTGTGTGACCAATGTTTAGAAATATGAAATTTTGTAAATTATATACCCTGAAAATAAAAGTATGTTGTTATGCTTATAAATATAAGACCAGTATCTATCGAATGCAATAAAACTATTTTTATATATATTTATAAATAAAACACATACACATTAAAAATTAATTCTTATTATTTAAAAATGATATCTGCAAGTATTTATATACATTAAAAGCAAATTATTTTTATTTACAAATATTAAATTTGCACATATAGCAATCTGAAAGACCATACATTCAAATATTCACAAATATAAGATCTATTTTACCTATATATTCAGCAAAAATAAATTCTAATAATTTATTTATGAATATAGTGAATAAATGTTTGTTAATTCATATACAACAGAAACATTATTCTGTTTAGAAATATGAGATTTACATCTACTTATATCAAACAAAAACAAATTTCAATATTTGTTAACATGAAATATGTACAGATCTGTATGCAACAAAAATAATTAATTTTGATTATAAATACTGAATTGTTTATAAAATTCATAATTATATTTTTGTTTTTAATATTATGAAGAGAAAATGTGTCTGTGTACATACTAATGAAGTTTGTACATGCTTATAAATCTAGTGAAAATAAATGCAATCTGCATGTACCTATCAGCATTAAGAACAAAACTGTTTATTTAAAATTTTTAGATCTTTGCTACCTGTAATCTTCAAAACAAATATATTTAGATATATAAATTAAAATTTTAACATACTTTCAATAAAACCATGTTCTTTTGTTCTTCTTCTTATTCTTCTTCTTATTATTATTGTTTTTATTATTATTATTATTATTATTATTATTATTATTATTACTAAAGTAGCTAATAATAATTATTATTTTTTTTTTTTTAATCATCATCATTACTGATCTTAATGTATATAAATGTAACTGTACCTACATGAATAAAACAAATTCTTATATCGATTAAACCTAAAATGAAATTTAAGAAATGTTGCTGTATATTTCCAATTACTAAATACAAATAATGATCCACTGATAAATATGAAGTGTGTAAGTACTTGTCTCCAGTAAAGACCAGTGCTGAGTTGGTGTGGTTGTTCCTGATATCTCGAATGACTTGGAACTTGGCGTAGTTCTGCAAACCAAGAGTAAAATATTGTTTCTGTTCTTTGATGTTGAACTTACATACCTGATAAAAAAAAAAAATTTAAAAAAAAAAAAATGAAAAAGAGATGAAACATTTTGTAGCTGACAGTTAAACATTAATTAATAATTATAGAAACAGAGAGCAAGAATGTGTGTAAGTGAAAGACAGACAGTGAAAGGGAGAAAGAAAGAAAGGTATAAACAGGGAAAAAGAAATACAGATGGAGAATGAGAGACAGAAAGAATGAGAGAGATATAGAAATAGACTGATAGAGAATAAGACAGTGAAAGAGAAAAAGAGAGTGAGAGAGACAGAGAGAAAATGAGAGAGAGAGTAATTGATGGGGTAGAAAATGAGATAGAGAAAGAGAGAGAAAGAATGCGGGCAAAATAAATAACAGAGATGAAAACAAAAAGTGAGTTGGAGAGAGAGAGAGAGAGAGAGAGAGAGAGAGAGAGAGAGAGAGAGAGAGAGAGAGAGAGAGAATTTAAACTATTTGTCAAGGCTAATTAAATAAAAGAGAGAGAGAGAGAGAGAGAGAGAGAGAGAGAGAGAGAGAGAGAGAGAGAGAGTTTAAACTATTTGTCAAGGCTAATTAAATAAAAGAGAGAGAGAGAGACAAATAAGATGATCTGGATCTATTATGTCTAAATGTCTAAATGTACGTGTTTAAATATTATATTTATGAATGTGGATGTATGTGAAATGGACATATGACAGTTAATGGTATCCATGTTAATGTAGATATAAGTAAACAACAAAAAATTTTCACTGCAACTAAATAACATCCATACCCTTGCACAATGTCAGTGTTGACTTGAGACATGTTGTGTGATAAACACGGGTTAAGAGTATAGTTGTAAGACTTCCCTGAACTCACAACTCATAGGTCATGGTAAAGAAAAGAATTGGTGAAGTGTGAAATATGAAACATAATAACCACAATGAACAACAACAAAAATTGAAATTGTAAATAGTAAAATCCTATTTTATTATCTGATCTTAAAACCACAATATTCCTGAGAATGATAATGTTGATGATGAAGATAATAATTATGATGATTATCTTGATGACAATAATAATGCTGCTGCTACTGATGAAGATGATTATAATAATAGATGATGGTTGCAGAAATGGTGTTTTTATGCTGGTGATATTACCAGTATATTGTGATAAACATGATAACATAAGAGATGTTTGTGGTAAATTTCTGGTAAATCAGTGATAACAATCATCACACTTATAATGGTAAAAGTCAAATTTAATATTTTGTAATAATGATTATGATGATCATGGTTGTAATATGTTGTAAAAGCTGATGATGGTGCAGATGATAATCCATGGTTGAATGTTACCAGTGATAGCAGTGTTGGTAGTCAAAGTAATAATGTTCTTGTGGTTGTGGTTTAACAGTACATGGTAAAGTTAGTGTTTGTGTTAGTGGTTTTGACTGTAAGACCAGTTACAAAACAGTTTTGAAGAATAAGCATATTCAGTTTTAAATAATATGTCAGAATACAAATTAATAATTTCAGTCAAAAATCATTTTAATTTTGTTATGATTTATTTATTTAGCTTTTTTTTTTCTTCTTAATATTTATTATTACAATGCATGTATTTATTTATTCAATTTATTTTAAAGAAATAATCCTCTTTTTTATTACTTACAAAAAGAACCCCAGTGTAGTTAAGTTAATTTAGATGTATTTGCATAAAAAAAATAAGAAGCAGCATTTATAAAAATTCGAATACATTACAAAAATCTGCATGCATTACCTCGGCAAGCCATCACTGCGTTGTAAACTTTTCAAATCAATTATGTCTCTTGTGCTTATAACCAGTTTACATGAGCCTATTTGTATAAACGGGACAGCTACATAGTCATTAGAAACGGCAGATTCAGGAGAATTAATCAGCATAAAGACGACAAAACTAATGATTAGCGAACTCATCGCATTTCTTCTCACATACGAGAGTTCCGATAACAACCACCGATCGGAAACTGCTGGTGTGATGTCACTGTTCAACGTTTACTAAAATCGGGTCATAAGCTGAATTAGGTCAGGTCGTCCTGTCAATAATTGCGCTTCTTGAAATTCATTGGTTAACGTATTTTTAAAAATGACCGGCCGAGTCTGCAATAAACCACGCCCAATATCATTGTTATTTTAAATACGTGCTCTTAATCCTTGGCTAGAAGCAAGTGTAAATATTTCAAATAGGATTAAAGATATTTTGTACTGATTAACTGTAGTTATGTAATTTAAATGTAATAATGCCACAGAGACAGCAGCACTCAAAAATTAAGCTAAATGTTTTTCTTTGGTTCTTTTTTTAAATTTCATGCGGATGGTTGATAAAGGGAAGCAACCAGTAAAGTGTATATAATGAAAGCTGTTGCTGTTAAATCCCTTTGACATACGGATTGCGCTGGCAGTATAATAATTTTATATTTTTTTTTTTATTTTTTTTTTTTTGTTAGTTTTGTTTAGTTAGTTAACATATTGGTATTATATTTATTAGTTGTTTTTTTGTTTTTTTTTTTTTTTTTTTTTGTTTGTTTTTGTTTTATTTGTTTTATTTGATTATGGTGATTATGTGTGTGTGTGTGTGTGTGTGTGTGTGTGTGTGTGTGTGTTTTTTTCTTTGTCATAAAAAAAGATGGAACGAATATTAAGAAGAAGGAAAAGAAGAAATAGCATTTAAAATGATCAGCTTGTCATTAGGCCTATACATTTCTTTTTTTTTATTTTATTTTATTTTATTTTCATTGTATAGTTTAATTTTAATGTAGTTATGTGTGAAAATACAAGTTTTCTCATTAAGAAATATCCAAACACATTTGAAACAGTAATAACCCCAAGCACAGCGACAGGGAACGATCACCCAACCTTCAGCACGATATACTCTTAATTTTCAGATGTCATTATAGTTTCCATAGATCACGTGACCAAGGACAGCGACACGTGTTTAAAAGTGGCCTGTTCATAGTGTTTTTAGTGAAATGGACATGTAGATCGATTGGTATTAACTCCAGATGCTTTCCGCAATAAATATTAAAATCCAGTTTAATACGTCCACAAATGTTGGTGCGATTATTATTTGCGCTAAATTCATTTGTTTGTTTGTTTTTGTTTTTTTTTTTTTTTTTTTTTTTTTTTGTTTTTTTTTTTTTTCAGTTTTCTTTTTTTGTTTTTTTGTTTATATTTTTTTTTTTTTATTTATTTATTTATTTATTTATTTTTTTTTTTTTTTTTTTTTTTTTTTCTAGAATGACACTGTATTATTCATGGACAGACGATATGACAGGAAGATACTGAATATCAGAAAGAATTCTAGCTACAAACAACACCAGGAAATATAGAAATTACAATGAAACCTTTTTTCGAATGAAAGTTCATCTACATGTTATTAAAAATGTGTAAACACTGAGTGAAGCCCAACAACATATTAGTTCCAGAAGCGAGATATCTAAGTGAAGCGTGCATACAACCCATTCTTAAACTGACACCCTGCAGTCTTCATTAACTGCGCAAATACAATTTTCTGTCTATTTATAGATGCCACAAAGGATGTTTTGGCCTTCTGTTCCTTTCAAATATTTAATAATCGACAATGAACTAAACCAAACACGTTTATTTAAATAAGTTATGTTACTGAAACAATGACATTTATTATATTAATGTTGGTATTTCCCTGTCTATAAATAGCAAGAACCGTAACTCTGGATGAAATTATCCGCAACGGTTCAGTGTGTAAACCAGTGTATTTGATGCATTGAATTTGTAGAGAGACAGAATGTATTCCCTAGCGAAATCCTCTGCTTAAGTATGTTGTGTTTGTGTCTGTTTTTATATGTTTATACCTAGTGTGTCTGCATAATTAATGTGTATATAATATTGTTATAATGTTTGAATGTATCTGCGTGTCTTTGTATATGCATTTGTATGTGTACGTGTGTTTGTGCGTGTGTGTGTGTGTGTGTGTGTGTGTGTGTGTGTGTCTGTGTGTGTTTCACGTCGGTTTTTAAATGACACAAAAGACAGAAAGGTAAAAGGCAATTTTACTAAACAAGAGACAACTAACAAAACATTTTTTGAAAAACCTGATCCACGACAGTTCACAACAATATATGCAACATAACAATACATGACTTGTCAACCCTCACAGTCTCTTAAATAGCGTTATGAGCGTAGGTGTGTATATATGTATGTATATTATGTGTGTGTATGTTTTTTTTTTTTGTGTGTGTGTGTGTGTGTGGTAAACCTATATATATATAGATTACAGCCAATATGTGAAAGAAGTCATCTGGTCTAATGCCTGAAATGTTTAGGTTTAGCCTAACTCCCAAGACTGTCAGACATTTGGCCTAATGTCTAAGATTTCCAATAAATAGACCAAACGACTGAAATAGACCTCAAGTCATTAGGCAAAATGACTGAATGAAAAAGAGTGACTTACAATTGGATGAAGAGATTTATTTCGTAACTCATATAGTAGTGTTCTATTTATTACAGCAGTTCAAACGTTTGTTCTCGAAACATACACGTTTTGTTTGACACCTCTTTTTTCCTCTATAGTTGCATTTCACAATCCCTTGTCCTCCTGCGTAACTCCTTTGACACTGCTGCTCTAAAAACATTTTAACACATCATACAACAAAAGCAGTCTCTGGGAGCATACATCAAACTGGTTCTTGGTAGACTGTTCATTGTCATCAGTATCTACAATCACACCCAGCAGGCTCCTGGGGTCACCACGGCCCCTGTCCACAGCTGGAACAGGCACTGCCACGTTGTCTCTCTCTCCTTCTTCTCCGGCAGACAACACAACGCGACTGCGTTTGATCATCCGCTCGTCTTGCTGAAACTGTTCATCTTCGGCGAATTTTTACTTGGCGCTGACGTCGACACAGGAACTCTACTTTCGGCGTCAACTGGTCATCCTCGGAGTGGGACCGCAGCTGGTCAGACCTGGCGTCTTCATCTGTTTGGCGTTTCTTGCTCAGTTTCTGCACGTCTGCGCACTTAAGAATTTCAAACGTGGACATGAGGTAGTAAGTACACGTGGTGGGTTTCTCCTATGGTCAGCAGATATTTTCTTTAGCTGGTCCATAATCAAGAAGTACTTATCCTTTGGAATGTACACTCCCTGCGTAACTCATACTTCTTAATCAATCACTCTTAAAACGGACTTCCAAAAGAACCACAGTGATGGAAAAATAAGTGATCTGAATGCATTCAGGAACTACTGCATTTTATACCACCTATTATCACGGTGTTTGTGTGTGTGTGTGTGTGTGTGTGTGTGTGTGTGTGTGTGTGTGTATACACACACACACACAAACACACGCATGCATATGCATACATACATACTAACAATACATACACACATAGTTATATGTATTGTTTTTCATCACCGTTACAAACATCCTAAGGGATTAAGTAAATCATCTTTGTTTTGTTTTCAAAGATAAAACGTTATTTAAAATATTATCATAGTGGGGAAAAACGCCTCGCTTGGACATGCCATCAGCAAATTAAAATAAAATATATTTAACTATAGGAACCAAAGTTATAAAGCCAAAGTCGTCAAGTTACAATCCATCCAATCTAACAACAGACATATGATTAATTAAAATACCTAAATACTTAATACATTAATACATAATGATATTAGCCGCCTCAAAATATGTCTTACCCGAGTAAATTGATTACGGCAATAATCTTGACAACAACTAAAACACCTAAATACATTAATACGTAACGATATGAGCCGAGTGCTATAAAATAACGCAAAGACCAGTGTCCAGTTGACCTGTCAGAAAGCGTGCCCGTCGCAGACGTGCTTCACAACAGCTTGCTCTGATTAGCACGTTAATTTTTTTCCTATCCTATCCTAGTGTCCAGTTACAACGCACTTGGCTGTCCAGCACTAAACACTTCGGAACTCGGCTCATCTCACTTTCATTTTTATATTTAGACTGGACCCCATTGCTCCCAGACTGCATTCCCCAAAGTATTTATATAGCAAAATACCCACGGTTAAAATCACCAAAGACAAAAATAAACACGGTTATAATATTCATGAGTTTTTGCATAAACTAGATTTTGTGTTTATAATCAACCTTTTATATGTCTGTGTGTTTGTATTTATGATTATTAGTTGTATTAATAGAAGTAGTAGTAGTAGTAGTAGTAGTAGTAGTAGTAGTAGTAGTAGTAGTAGTAGTAGTAGTAATTTTAGTATTATTTGATTGTTCGTTTTATTTTTATTTATTTATAGTTATGTTGACGCATATATATATATTGAAATAAATAAATTAATAAATAAATAAAACAGGGACAAATTTAAATAAATAATTCAACAAATAATCAAATGAACACACAAACAAACAAACTGAAATAAAGAACGAAAATGTTTTTCTTTTATTACAGAGATAACACGAATTGTTTTCAAATCTACAGACAACACTGGTAGAAGTTTCAGGAATGTTTCCTCCACAAAATACATTTTTATATCAGCAGTGAGGATCATTTTACAAACTATTTTATACAGTACAACACATACTATAATTTTTATATAAAGTCAGCACTAGCAAACACGAATGTGATAAAGACAAACTCGATAAAGCTGCGATCGATCCTAATAATCTACCGGTATCAGGAGAACTTTTCAAATACCAGTAATAGTTCTCGTTTTTATATTATCATAAATTTATCTTTATCCAGAACACGAATTAAAATAAAATAATTCAGCAACATTTGCTTACATAAATTTAAATTTAACAACTCTTTCCAAAGAAAACAATTATAAAACTAAATTTAACAAGTGTTATAAATTTACATTTAGCAATTGTTTCAAAATTATATGTAATAAATGCTAAAAGAAATAAACAATTCAGATATTTTCTTTCTGGTTTTTTTTTTTTTTTTATGACATTGTTTTCAGTATTTTGATTAAACAAAACATTCCTGTAAATTGGAATAGTGTTTCGTTTTTTATTTTTATTTCATTTCTCAAGTTAATAATTTAGGCTAGCACTATTGTATCGTTTCAACTAATAAAACTGTTTTAATTAAAAAAAGACGACTGTAGAGTTTTCATTACAGTTTTAGTTCAAAACAGAAGTTGTTGGAATTTTCACCACAGATTTAATTCAAATCCGAAGATACTCGAATTTTCTTTACAGTTTTAGTTAGAAGGTGAAGATGAATGAATTTCCATTATAATTTTAGTTCAGAAAAGCAAATGGTGGAATTTTCAGTACAGTTTGAATTCAAAACAGAAATAGGTCGAATTGTCATAACAGTTTTCGTTCAAAATTGAAGGTGGTCGAATTTTCTTTAGAGATTTAGTCCAAAACAGGAGATTGTGAAATTTTCATTACATTTTTAGTTCAAAACAGAAGACGGTCATTTTTGTAATTACAGATATAACTTTAGTCAGAAGACAGACAAATGTTCCTAAAACTATTTGTTCAAAACAGAAGATGGTGGAATTTCTATTACCGTTTCAATGTATAACAGAAGATGTTCAAATTCTCAATTCTGATTTAGTTCAAAACAGAAGATGGACGAATTTTCATTACAGTTTTCTTCAGTGAATAGTAATAGCGTCTCCATGGCGACCAGTTGATTCCAACACCAAATAAATTATTGGTTCCATTGAGGTACAGACCGTTCAGATTGGCCGAATGACAGCTATTGTACCACCAACCTCCCTTATTATTGCTAGCGCATGAGTTACCATTGTCCTTTGTAGAGAATCTCATACCATTGTGATGAAGGTTATCTGCTACAGTGTTTATCAAGGCATCACCTACAAGTAAATATTCTGCATTTATTAGAATCACATTCGTGTCAATCAGTGTTCCGATATATAACAGCAATAGCAACGACCACGACTTTTCTCTAAACGAAATTCTTAATATCAGCTTAATGTTTCTGTGAGTAAACCGGATTCGTAATAAATATTCCTACATAAGTATTTAGTTTTATCTACATATATAAGTATACATATATATATATATATATATATATATATATATATATAGATATATTTGTTTTATATATCTTTATAAATATATTATTTTATTTTAACTATAATAATGTTTTATATACCCATAAATATATATTGTTCTATCTATCTGTCTATCTATCTATCTGTATATAATATATGTGTGCGTTTCTGTGTGTTTGTGCGTGTCTATATATATAAATAAATAAATATATATATATATATAGATAGATATATTTTTATATAATATATATATATATTTTTTTTTTTTCATCATAAACAAATATATTATCTATCTATGTACACTCATTGATTATATATGAATTTTACTATAATATTATTAAACGTATTACTTAACTGCATTTATTTGTTATTATTTATCTGATATCAGTTGAAAAATACAAAAAAATGCATTTAAATTACCTGCATTTCCTCTGTATTTTTCCACTGATAACCGATAAAAATCATCTTCTCCAGTTATTGAGAAATTTTTGTAGACAGCAAAAGTCGTGTTTCCTTCAAAATCTTCCAAGTCAATTTTGAGATCGTAGTAACCCTGTCTGGTCAACCGATGTATGTTCTCATTGCCTGGCAAGATAAATCAGAGAGATAATCGATAAATCAATGGTTCAGTGAATAAGCATATATCGAGATATCTATCTAAGTTTTTGTTTGTCTCTTTCTTTGTTTCCTTTTTTCTTTGTTGCTTTCCTTCTTTCACTCTTTTATCTGGATTCACTGCTTTTAATAATATTGTTCTTTTTCTTGTTGTTGTTGTTGTTTTTGAGTTCTGTTTTTGATCTCACTCATTCACAAACATACGCATACACATACATATATACATACATACACACACACACACCTTTTGATACATTATATTTTTGAAATTACTCCATTAATCTACTAATTTTTGTATTTATATTTTAAGTATTTATTATTAATTACTTATCTAACCAGAATTCATTAGTTAATGAACCAAATCCGTCTCTGTATTCTTGCCACGTTCTGTAGAAGTTTTCTGATCCGTCAGTCCGTCTCTGAAAAACCTGAACATCAAAAGAAGAACTGAAATACTAGGTCCCATGTCTGCTTATTGAGAGTAACAGAAAAAAATCAATAATAAAAATAATAATAATATATATATATATATATAAAGAGAGAGAGAGAGAGAGAGAGAGAGAGAGAGAGAGAGAGAGAGAGAGAGAGAGAGAGAGAGAGAGAGAGAGAGAGAGAGAGAGAGAGAGAGAGAGAGAGAGAGAGAGAGAGAGAGAAAAGAGAGAGAACTTAGAAGCCAACCGATCATTGTCAGATATTTCGCAGTACGCCCTGATTGGGCTGCCGTTGACACGTGGTACAATTGTAAAAACTCCGCTTGTTTCACCTCCATTCATAATTATCTCTACACAGTCAGACGGAACACTTTCTGTAATAATAACAACAACAGTGATGATGATGTGAGTTTATAAATTCGTATGCGAAAAGTATAAATGCATAATTCAGGAATAAAATAATACAAATAATTCATATATAAACATATAGCCTTATACACAAACACACAAACATATGAATAAAACAGTTCTAAATTTATTTCATACAACATTTGATTTATATACAGGTAAAGAAACAATGTACAACATACCATAAAATTCTGTATTTGTCTCACTAATAAACGAAAGAGAAGTCAATGGTTCATTGTACAGATAACACATGCCGTTTCCGTTGTTGTAGATGAAACCTTTGCAACCGAAGTAGCTGGAACATTCTGTGACGCAGCGTAGTTGACTGGACACGTTCAGTTCTTTTGAAGAATCTTCTGCAGGTTTCTTATCTTTGTACTGTGGTAACTTTCGAAAAGTCTTACGAGTTCCAAGCTCGGAATTGGCTAAAGAAACAACGATTATCAGAATTGCTAAAACACAGAATATTATCCCGTGGATCTTTTTTATTATCTCCATTTTATAAATGGTATCAATGTCGAAATTCAGATATCTGTTTTCAGAACTAAATTAATCTAATTATATAAAGAGAATTTAATTGTTATTTCAGAGAGCCAAATAAACTAATAATTTCTTCTACTAATGTTTCCAAGACACTGTCACTACCAAACTGAACTCTTCAAATATATTAAACGTTTGACACAAGCTTCTGTTTTCAGTCCTGTGTTAAATAAAACCTTTTCTAATAATTCCTGCAGCTTCTCTTCGTTCAGCTCAAAAATACAGAAGCCAAATAGAATGGTAATCACATTCGGTTAACAAGTATTTGATGCTACAGTGAATATGGATAATTTAATTAATAATGTAGTGATTATGGATATTTTTGTGTAATTCGTACTGATTCTTTCAATTCATCTGAAAGAAATAGAAGGCGAACAGAATTGTTTATTCGTATAATAGTCATCAGGGAAATGATCATTTGAAATATGATTTGTTCTGTCTTGCTTCAGCGATTGGTTTAGGGCGAAATGTTTGTTATCTTTCTTTTTGTTGCTGTATCTTTGTGGGTTTTTGTTACTGAGGGGAGTGTGTGTTTATATGGTTGTTCTGTTTATTTGTTACTGAGTCATGTTGTTGCTTTTGTTGTTCGTACTGTTCTTTTATTGTATTAATATATATTTGTAAGTGTATATCGTGTGGGATCTAGTAGGTTTAGAGGAAGCTAGTATGTACATCTTGTTAATTTTTTAGTAGTAGTAATTGTAGTAATAGTATAGTAGGTTTAGAGATAGCTAGCATATA
>CM022674.1:17667326-17691209 GCA_012295275.1 Chrysomallon squamiferum
AATTAAAATTTACAGACCTTGTGCTGAACCTGTAACTAACGCCACCCCTATTACAACAACCTGCCAATACAGGGCACCCATCATAGTTGTCTGCCCGAGCGTTAATCTTTAACGTCCAAAAGGCACTGATGTTTTAGTTTAACTTCCCCGACAAACGACGCTTTTCTAGTAAATATCCACCCGTATTTCACCCACATATTAATCAAGGAGGAAGGCGTTCGTCTGGTCTTTCAAAATAAAAATAGATACCTCAGTTACACTGGCAGTGATCATGGCAGAACGAAAACCGGTTAAGCAGGGTTTTTTTGTTACGACGTAAAGTGACGGTTCATGATTCGGTGTGTTATTGTTTTTATTTTTATTTTTTTAAATATTTATTGATTTTATTTGTATTTATTTCTTTACTTTTTTTGCCTATTGTTATGGACATTTTTGTTGTTTTATTGTTATTATTGTTTATTATTATTAGTAGTATTATTAATATTAATACTACTATAATAACAACTGCTACATTATTATTAGCATCATCAAGAACATTATCATCATATTTATTACTTAGTTATACATTTTTCTTTTTATTAGATTGCTTCGCTGTTTTTAAAATTATTTATTTATTTATTTATTTATTTATTTATTTATTTATTTATTCCCTATCATTACCTTTCTCAAATTTTATATTAAAAACATTCATAAATAGCTCAGTTTCAAAATGATGTCAAGAGGTTTATTGTAACGGCTATGAGGAAAACAATTAAAATAGCAAAAACAACTTTACCGTGTGCAAATGGTTGTATACGTATACACATATGCTTGCGCAGCATTTGTGTCGGTTTGTATGCATGTCAGTATGTATGCATGTGTTTTAGTGCATCTGTGTTGAAAAAAATATCAGACTGTTATTTCACTAGGGTTTGTTTGTTCTGTTGTTATTTTACTTTTGTTTTTTTCAAGATTTTTCCTTATACTGTCACAGCTTATTTGTAACCTTTTTGAAACGATATTTACTCAGAATTATTTTCTTTTCAATGATGATGATGATGATGACGTCGATGATTATTATTATTATTATTATTATTATTATTATTATCAACAATGTTATCGTCATCATCAACATCATCATTATTATTAAAAGCTAATAACTGAAAACAGAAACAGTTTTCTTTTACAAAATATTAGTTTAAGTTTATTTTTCTGTTAGTCTCTGTATTTAAAAATATACACATAAGTAAAGCTATAAATGTTATCACAATTATGTTATGATAATAAGAGAAACACTAGTATGTTAAATTCACTTTTTTTAAATTAAGTACATATATGCACATTGAACATACATACATACATACACACCTACATACTTTGATAAATTTTGATACACACACACACACACATATATATATATATATATAGATGCATTCATATATATATATATATACACACACATATGCATACATACATAATCTAATGGATATGAAGAGACGTAACGACAGATACATAATAAAGTGTAAAATAAAGAACGTAAGAAGTAAAGTCAGACGTAATCAGTAAACAGATTAGTAGTTAGACACAGTTTGTCTTCTGGAATGATATCTTTACATTTAATGAAAGTCACAGCAATAAACAAAACAGATAATTAAATGTTCATCTTAAAATATAATTATTAGATTAGCTGATATTAACATCTTAAATATTCTAATTTATCAAAGTGTATACATTATAATTTAATGTTAAATGTTTCCATACTTCAGTTTATATATTTCCAGAAACTTCATCTTCAGAAATATTTTTCTCTTGTTTCTTTGGTTTCTTTACCTCAGTGTAAATATCTCCAGAAATGTTTTCTGCGTCTTTCTCTTTAGACTTGTCTGGTTTCTGAACGAGCGTGTAGACGTCACCAGATGGCGCAGTCTTTGCAGGAAGTCTGTTCTTCTTCTTGGTTTTATCAACCACGGCGTACAGGTCGCTTTGTGCAGTCACATTTTCTTCGCCTGTTTTCTTATCTTTCTTTCCTTTCTTATTCTTGTTAACCTTAGCGTACATACCAGCGTTGTCGTCGAAACCAGTTTCGCCCTCTACGTTATCATAATCGTTTCTGTTCCCGTGTTTAGATTTCAGAGCTTTGCTTACGTTATCTTCATTACTTTTAGATTCAATCGTTGTCGCTTCGTCTTCCACTGTGGCATAATCATCTGAAGGACAGTTAACAGACTTCACGCTGTTTCCCTTATAGTAGAGATCATTTCTAATCAGCTCTACGTCTGTTACGATTTCTTCGGGTCTTTTGTTTGTTTCGTTGTTCTTGGGGGCTCTGGTATCTGGGTCTATGTTGTAGTAATCAATCTCAGACTGCTGATTGGTTTTCTGTCCACGGTTTCTTAAAATTAAATAAATAAAATTTCATGTAAAAACGAAGAAAACAGTTATAACTTGATCAATATTTCTTTAGCTGCTTAGTAATCAAGTTTTATGTTTTATTTATCATAGAAGATCATCATTCACAGAATTATTATAATTTCGTTAGCAATAGAACTGTTCTTCTTGTTGCTGTTTTTCCTTCTTCTTCTTCTTCTTCTTCTTCTTCTTATTATTATTATTGTTGTTGTTGTCATTGTTATTATTATTGTTATTGTTGTTGTTGTTCTGGCTTATCTAGTGTTAGGAAGAGAAGATTATGTTTCTGTTTGTTTTAACGGCAAGATAAAATTTAAGAAAAAGATGAATCAACAAATCTAAATAATTTTATTGCTTACCTTTTAACAAAAACGACAATTAAGATGACAACAACTGCAACTAACACGACGCCACCAGCAGCTCCGCCGACAGCTGCAACTAAACAAAGAAGCATAAGTGCCGTTGTAATTTTAATTAATAAGATTAATTACAGCTCAAGAATTTAAAACAAATAAATACATAAATAAATAAACCATTTTTAAAAAGTTATCATGATCATAATCATCATCGTCATCATTATTATTAATATTGTTGTTGTTGTTGGTGGTGGTGGTCGTCGTCGTCGTGGTGCATACAGTATGCACATACAGAACAAAATTTGGTTATCAGTAAGCATTAAATTGTTTGAAGATTTATTCCTAAAAGAAAGCAAAAGAAAATAGAAAGAGAGAAAGAGGCAAAGATATACAGATACAGTGACAAACAGATAGACAGATAGACAGATCATAAACAGGCTTATACACGGATGAATGCACACATGGATGGATATAGATTGATAAATGGACCGACAGAGACTAAGCTCTGTATATGCACATGTATGTATATATTCGGAATAATAGAATTATCGATGTAGGTATATCTATTACAAAAAAAAAAAGTGGTGAAAAGAAGTTAACTGTAGATTCGGAAAGTATTTAACATAATTATGTTTAGCAAAAAAAAATTTAAAATGTTTGAAGATTAGTCTAATGAAGAATGTGTAGTACACAAATTATTTTATTCGATATTTTCTATGAAGGTAAAACTAAAAAGTAATACCTGGAAAACCCTGTTTTTCTTTCTCAGCTGCTAATTTACCTGTCACATCGTCCGTCGATGTAACGGTTTCTTGTCCTGACCTAGTAGTACTACTGATGATTGTAGCTTTGGTTGTGCTGCCTGTTTGTGAATAGCACTGAACACGTAAACTACCTAGAGGAAAACAGGATAGACTAGGCTGTATAATTCATGTAGCATGCATTTAACAATATAATAGAAGTTTTAAAACTTACATACATACATACGTACATAGAAACATACACACATGCATTCAAAAATATATACGTACTTACGTATATAAACACGTACAAACATAATACATATACATGTATAAACACACACATTATACACACACATACATACAATCTTACATAAACGTACATGCTCCCACAAACACAAATATATACATATATACAGACTCAGACAGGCACTAATAAAATTTGTTTCTTAAAAATTGAAAGGTTTGATAAATATATCTCAAATAAACAAAAAATGAAATTAACAAAGAAATTAAGATAAACAAAAGAAACACACACACACAAACCAATAATTTCATTAACATGTAAAGGAAATTGTCTGCTAAAAATGCGTCTATACCTGAACCTCCAGTGTTCCAGAAATTGATGCAGAAAGTTGATCTCACTGGAGCAGAGTCGGCCTTAAGACGTAACAGATATCCTTTACTATCAATAACATGTTTGTATGTTGTTTTACTTCCACTGCTTCTACATAAAAATGATACAGAAGTTGTTGGCTCTTCTATAGTTAAAGTAGATTTACAGTTTTCTTCAGAATCTTGAATCTGTACAAAACCAATCTGAGTTGTTTGTGTTGAGTGAAGAGAACAGTTACAAGTGATACTCGTGTTTTCTGTTACAAACACGTCAAGATAGAAACCTTGAATATGACTGATTACTTCAGCTTTACACATATGTATCACTGAAATAACAATAATAATAATAATAATAATAATAATAATAATAATAATAATAAATAATAATAATAATAATAATAACACATCAAAAAATAATATAAATAATTTTATTATATCATAACCATTCATTATTAATTATTATTATTACGATCAAAATTATATTTATCATCATATTATCATTATTAATTTATTGGTAGTCATTATCATTATTCATAGTATTATTATTAGTATTATTATTAGAATTAGTAGTAGTAGTAGTATTAGTAACAACCATATTAGTAGTAGTAGTAGTAGTCCTATTAATAATAGTAACTAGTACAAGTAGTGGTAGTAGTAGTAGTAGTAGTAGTAGTAGTACTAGTAGTATAGTATAGTAGCAACACTGGAAGTGAAAATAATACTAGCAATAGTAGTAGAAGAAGTAATAATAATAATAAAAGCAGAAATAGCTTTAGATGCAGTTGTAGTCGTTGTTGCTTTTTTTTTAACTTACAAAAAATGATGAAGGTGGAGTATTAGTACAAATAGTACGTGTAGCTAAAAATAATACTAATAGATTAGTACAAATAAAAGTAGTAATAATAACAAATAATAAAATAATATTTGTTGTTATATACTATGCGGAACACTGAACTATATTATTTTATAACGATTATCACATACACAGACACACACACGAGACTGAGAGAGAGAGAGACAGACTGAGAAAGAGAGAGAGAGAGAGAGAGAGAGAGAGAGAGAGAGAGAGAGAGAGAGAGAGAGAGAGAGAGAGAGAGAGAGAGAGAGAGAGAGAGAGAGAGAGAGAGAGAGAGAGAGAGAGAGAGAGAGAGAGAGAGAGAGAGAGAGAGAGAGAGAGAGAGAGAGAAAGACTAAAATTATTCAAAAATGACATTTTTACCATTTACCTGTCGTGTTTGGTGTATTTGGACATGCATTATTAGCTGGAATGATAAATTAAATGTTATGATAATAATTATTACGACTATATATGTATGTGTGTGTGTGTGTTGTTATTAACAAAAACAAAACAAACGTATGCATTTTTATGATGATATTCATCGTTCACTGCTCATAATTATGCTTTAATGAGAATGAATAAAAGAAAACACCTACATAACCAATTGATATAAATAGGACATCTTCCGAATAATGTATCTAAAAAAACTGTATTTAGTGTTGTTGGCATTTTTTTATTTTTTTATTTTTTTTATTCATTTATATATATATGTTCGTGTGTCTCATATTTTATTATGTTTAATTAATTCTATTTCTCAAATATAGTTTTTATGACTACACGAATAAAAAATATATATCTACCACGTGAATATCTCCGTCTACTGTTTTTTATATAATGATAAATTGGTAAATTTTGACAATTTTTCATTTTGTTTATGTTTTGTTGTTGGTTTAAACATCACTATTTTTTTTTTTTTTTTAATCTGGTTTACATTTTATTTTCTCTTTGTTTGAAAATTTTTATAATTTTAAAGCCACCTTTGTAAATTATTTTTTTTTTATGATATTTCTATATTTTTATCCATCTATCTCCTGTTTTAAACCAGATAATATGAAAAAATATGAAAAAAAAATCTTGATTTACTAACCTTTCAAGCTGCGCACTGTGTAAATCACGACAAACATCCAGATTACATACATCTTTGTAACATATCTTCTGTATTCCATTCTTCCGTTTAGAATTATCTGTATTAAAGCAGTAGATTGTACTGATAAAAGGATATTAAGATGAGAGTAGAACGATAGTAAATTATACAAGTATATTAAGAATAATAGTAAATAATATCAAGTATATTATATTGATACAGAATATTAAGTAGTATAACAGTAAAATGTAATGGATACAAGTGAAGGGTATTAAAAGGTAGTATAACAGTACATTATAATCATACAAGGATATTAAGATGAGAGTAGCATAACAGTAAAATGTACTGAATAAAGGTATTAAGAGTAGTATAACAGTACATAATAGTACAGTACAAGGCTATTAAGATGAAGGATATATACCAGTAAAATGTGAGTGAAGTAACAGTAAAATGCAAATATTGAGTAGTATAACAGTACATTATAGTCATACAAGGATATTAAGATGAGAGTAGTGTAACAGTGAATTGCATCAGAGTACAACAAGACGCCCAATCCTGTTTATCCTCCAGTGCTTACGTAATTTGACAAACACGAACAGATGTAATCTGATAGAAATTCACAACTCGTATCTACGTTACAGTTCTTAAAACATCAGTTCACTAACACTGATAACAACATGTTAACAAAAAATCATAGGCTAGAGTCCATTTCAATTTCCACGTTAATAAATATTAAAATGTATATATGTATGTTATAATTTTTAACGAAGAAATCTTATGCATTTTCATTAAGCATAATTATGAGCAGTGAACTATGAATATCATCGTAAAAATATACACGTAAGTTTTTCTTAAATTCAGTTTACAAGGAATCAGGTATGACGGGTGTGTGTGTGTGTATGTGTGTGTGTGTGTGTGTGTGTGTGTGTGTGTGTGTGTATATTGATTAAACAAGAAATTATAATTTATAAATATAAACTTTACTTAGCTAGACGTTTAACTTGAAAGACTATTTCGACAAACAATGAAACTGATACATTACAAACAAAGATACATTTACTGCAGTTTCCAGTTCGTTAAATACAGAAACTTAAATCGGTATAAAACATTCACTTCCTGGTCCATATAAATCCAAATAATGTCAGATTTTCATAAAGACATGTCACTTTATAATCCAGTATTGTTTAAATATTAAATATGAACAATACATTTAGATACATTTTAGTTTATAAACTGATAAAAAGATATTATACAAATATATTAATGAAAAACTGTATTATATTCACTTTCAAGGCAGTTATAAATCACATACTTTGATAAAAATAGGCAATCTTATATCTATTACTTTTCATAATATTCATAAAAAGACTATTTCTTAAAGTCACGTTAAGTAAAAGGTAAAAAAAAAAAAAAAAAAAAAAAAAAAAAAAAAAAAAAACACCCACATTATTGACGAAAATGAACAGTCCCGTCTCAGCTTATATAAATCCAAATATAGAAATAATATTCTCGCCTGCCACTGACACACAGCAGGTCAATTTCAGTCTGACATCAGCACAAAACGAAGAAAAACAACTATAGAACTTTTAGTTCATATTCGTCTGCCCTTCGGTCGAGCTCCGAATCAAACAAGGAAGTAGTTTAGTGTAAAAAATCTGTTTTTACTTGTTGTCACGTTAAAACGCTGGTAGATGGGCCGGGTAAAGTTAAATACAGAAAGCAGTTTGACAAGTTTTTTTTTGCCTTTGAATAAGCGGGGTTTCGACACACATTGCTAAGTTAAAGCTAAGTGGCGTGCGGCTCTGTCGGTTCATTCATAACAAACGTTCGTCTGATGTAGGTGTCAAGGTCGGAGACTGCGAGAATAATGTACGAAAACATTTACAAACTGGAGGAACGAGAGAATCACTTTAAAAATAACACTTAAAGCGGAAAGCTAGTATCTTGTGACATAGGAGTGTAGAAATGTGGGTAATACTACTTTCAGTGTTCGTAATGAATGATTGACAAGTTGGGGGCGGGGCGTGAATGGAGCGATACGTAGTAAGGGTAAAGAAAGGAAGCTGCTGATAAAGCCACATAAAAACAAATATAAATTTGTTTAGTGTCCACCCAGATTAATTCTTCCATGTAGAGAGGGAGGTTTTCATTTTGTATTATTATTATTATTATTATTATTATTATTATTATTATTTATTATTATTATTTTTTTTTTTTTTTTTTTTTTTTTTTTTTTTTTTGTTTTTTTTTTTTTTTTTTTTTTTTTTTTTTTTTTTTTTTTTTTTTTTTTTTTTTTTTTTTTTTTTTTTTTTTTTTTTTTTTTTTTTTTTTTTTTTTTTTTTTTTTTTTTTTTTTTTGTCTAGAATGACAGTGTATTATTCATGGACAGACGATATGACAGGAAGATACTGAATATCAGAAACAATTCTAGCTACAAATAACACCAGAAAATATAGAAATTACAATGAAACCTTTTTTTCGAATGAAAGTTCATCTACATGTTATTAAAAATGTGTAAACACTGAGTGAAGCCCAACAACATATTAGTTCCAGAAGCGAGATATCTAAGTGAAGCGTGCATACAACCCATTCTTAAACTGACACCCTGCAGTCTTCATTAACTGCGCAAATACAATTTTCTGTCTGTTTATAGATGCCACAAAGGATGTTTTGGCCTTCTGTTCCTTTCAAATATTTAATAATCGACAATGAACTAAACCAAACACGTTTATTTAAATAAGTTATGTTACTGAAACAATGACATTTATTATATTAATGTTGGTATTTCCCTGTTTATAAATAGCAAGAACCGTAATTCTGGATGAACTTATCTGCAACGGTTCAGTGTGTAAACCAGTGTATTTGATGCATTGAATTTGTAGAGAGACAGAATGTATTCCCTAGCGAAATCCTCTGCTTAAGTATGTTGTGTTTGTGTCTGTTTTTATATGTTTATACCTAGTGTGTCTGCATAATTAATGTGTATATAATATTGTTGTAATGTTTGAATGTATCTGCGTGTCTTTGTATATGCATTTGTATGTGTGTATGTGTGTGTGTGTGTGTGTGTGTGTGTGTGTGTGTGTGTTTTACGTCGGTTTTTAAATGACACAAAAGACAGAAAGGTAAAAGGCAATTTTACTAAAGAAGAGACAACAAAACATTTTTTGAAAAACCTGATCCACGACAGTTCACAACAATATATGCAACAACATAACAATACATGACTTGTCAACCCTCACAGTCTCTTAAATAGCGTTATGAGCGTAGGTGTGTATATATGTATGTATATGTATGTGTATGTGTATGTTTTTTTGTGTGTGTGTGTGTGTGTGTACTAAACCTATATATATATATATATATATATATGTTACAGCCAATAATGTGTGAAAGAAGTCATCTGGTCTAATGCCTGAAATGTTTAGGTTTAGCCTAACTCACAAGACCGTCAGACATTTGGCCTAATGTCTAAGATTTCCAATAAATAGGCCAAACGACTGAAATAGACCTCAAGTCATTAGGGAAAATGACTGAATGAAAAATAATGACTTACAATTGGATGAAGAGATTTATTTCGTAACTCATATAGTAGTGTTCTATTTATTACAGCAGTTCAAACGTTTGTTCTCGAAACATACACGTTTTGTTTGACAGCTCTTTTTTCCTCTATAGTTGCATTTCACAAACCCTTGTCCTCCTGCGTAACTCCTTTGACACTGCTGCTCTAAAAGCATTTTGACACATCATACAACAAAAGCAGTCTCTGGGAACACACATCAAACTGGTTCCTGGTAGACTGTTCATTGTCATCAGTATCTACAATCACCCCCAGCAGGCTCCTGGGGTCACCACGGCTCCTGTCCACAGCTGGAATAGGCACTGCCATGTTGTCTCTCTCTCCTTCTTCTCCGGCAGACAACACAACGCGACTGCGTTTGATCATCCGCTCGTCTTGCTGAAACTGTTCATCTTCGCCGAATTTTTGCGTAGAGCTGACGTCGTCACAGGAACTCTACTTTTGGTGTCAACTGGTCATCCTCGGAGTGGGACCGCAGCTGGTCAGACCTGGCGTCTTCATCCGTTTGCGTTTCTTGGTCAGTTTCTGCACGTTTGCGCACTGAAGAATTTCAAACGTGGACATGAGGTAGTAAGTATACGTGGTGGGTTTTTCCCGTGGTCAGCAGATATCTTCTTTAGCTGGTCCATAATCAAGAAGTGCTCTTCCTTTGGAATGTACACTCTCTTGCATAATTCATACTTCTTAAACAATCTCTCTTAAAGCGGACTTCCAAAAGAACCACCATGGTGGAAAAATAAGTGATCTGAATGCAATCAGGAACTACTGCATTTTATACCACCTATTAACACGGTGTGTGTGTGTGTGTGTGTGTGTGTGTGTGTGTGTGTGTGTATATATGTATATATATATATATATATAATATATATATAATACATACACATGCATATGCATACATACATACATACATACAATACATACATACAACACATATTCACATATATGTATTATTTTTAATCACCGTTACAAACATCCTAAGGGATTAAGTAAAACATCTTTGTTTTGTTTTCAAAGATAAAACGTTATTTAAAATATTATCATAGTGGGGAAAAACGCCTCGCTTGGACATGCCATAAGCAAATTAAAATAAAATACATTTAACTATAGCAACCAAAGTTATAAAGCCAAAGTCGTCAAGTTACAATCCATCCAATCTAACAACAGACATATGATTAATTAAAATACCTAAATACATTAATACATAATGATATGAGCCGCCTCCAATTAATGGGTATGCGCCGATTAAGGACCGCTGTAGACAAAATATGTCTTATCCCGAGTAAATTGATTACGGCAATAATCTTGACAACAACTAAAATACCTAAATACATTAATACGTAACGATATGAGCCGAGTGCTATAAAATAACGCACAGACCAGTGTCCAGTTACAACGCATTGGCTGTCCAGCACTAAACACTTCGGAACTCGGCTCATCTCACTTTCATTTTTATATTTAGACTGGACCCCATTGCTCCCAGACTGCATTCCCCAAAGTATTTATATAGCAAAATACCCACGGTTAAAATCACCAAAGACAAAAATAAACACGGTTATAATATTCATGTGTTTTTGCATAAACTAGATTTTGTGTTTATAATCAACCATTTATATGTGTGTGTGTGTTTGTATTTATGATTATTAGTTGTATTAGTAGTAGTAGTAGTAGTAGTAGTAGTAGTAGTAGTAGTAGTAGTAGTAGTCGTAGTCGTAGTATTAGTAGTAGTAGTAGTAATTTTATTATTATTTGATTGTTTGTTTTATTTTTATTTATTTATAATCATGTTGACGCATATATATATTGAAATAAATAAATTAATAAATAAATAAAACAGGCAAAAATTTAAATAAATAATTCAACAAATAATCAAATGACCACACAAACAAACAAACTGAAATAAAGAATGAAAATGTTTTCCTTTTATTACAGAGATAACACGAATTGTTTTCAAATCTACAGACAACACTGGTAGAAGTTTCAGGAATTTTTCCTCCAGAAAATACATTTTTATATCAGCAGTGAGGATCATTTTACAAACTATTTTATACAGTACAACACATACTATAATTTTTATATAAAGTCAGCACTAACAAACACGAATGTGATAAAGACAAACTCGATAAAGCTGGGATCGATCCTTATAATCTACCGGTATCAGGAGAACGTTTCAAATACCAGTAATAGTTCTCGTTTTTATATTATCATAAATTTATCTTTATCCAGAACACGAATTAAAATAAAATAATTCAGCAACATTTGCTTACATAAATTTAAATTTAACAACTCTTTCCAAAGAAAACAATTATAAAACTAAATTTAACAAGTGTTATAAATTTACATTTAGCAATTGTTTCAAAATTAGTAGTTTATAAATTTATATGAAATAAATGCTAAAAGAAATAAACAATTCAGATATTTTCTTTCTGGTTTATTTTTTTTTTTTTTTTTTTTAATGGCATTGTTTTCAGTATTTTGATTAAACAAAACATTCCTGTAAATTGGAATAGTGTTTCGTTTTTTATTTTTATTTCATTTCTCAAGTTAATAATTTAGGCTAGCACTATTGTCTCGTTTCAACTAATAAAACTGTTTTAATTAAAAAAAGACGACTGTAGAGTTTTCATTACAGTTTTAGTTCAAAACAGAAGTTGTTGGAATTTTCATCACAGTTTTAATTCAAATCCGAAGATACTCGAATTTTCTTTACAGTTTTACTTCAAAACAGAAGATACTCGAATTTTCGTTTTTTTTAAGATGAATCAAAACAAAAGATATGGTGGAATTTTCGTCACAGTTTTAGTTAGAAGGTGAAGATGAATGAATTTCCACTATAATTTTAGTTCAGAAAAGCAAATGGTGGAATTTTTAGTACAGTTTGAATTCAAAACAGAAATAGGTCGAGTTGTCATAACAGTTTTCGTTCAAAATTGAAGGTGGTCGAATTTTCTTTAGAGATTTAGTCCAAAACAGGAGATTGTGAAATTTTCATTACATTTTTAGTTCAAAACAGAAGACGGTCATTTTTGTAATTACAGATATAACTTTAGTCAGAAGACAGACAAATGTTCCTAAAACTATTTGTTCAAAACAGAAGATGGTGGAATTTGTATTACCGTTTCAATTTATAACAGAAGATGTTCAAATTCTCAATCCTGTTTTAGTTCAAAACCGATGATGGTCGAATTGTCATTACACTTTCAATTTGTAAAAGAAGATGTTCAAATTCACAATCCTGTTTTAGTTCAAAACAGAAGATGGACGAATTTTCATTACAGTTTTCTTCAGTGAATAGTAATAGCCTCTCCATGGCGACCAGTTGATTCCAACACCAAATAAATTATTGGTTCCATTGAGGTACAGACCGTTCAGATTGGCCGAATGACAGCTATTGTACCACCAGCCTCCCTTAAAACTCCTAGCACACGAGTTACCATTGTCCTTTGTAGAGAATCTCATACCATTGTGACGAACTCTATCTGCTACAGTGTTGATCAGGGCATCACCTACAAGTAAACATTCTATAGAATCACATTCGTGTCAGTCAGTTTTTCAACATATAACAGCAACAACAACGGCTACGACTTTTCTCTAAACGTAATTCTTAATACCAGCTTAATGTTTCTGTGAGTAAACCGGATTCGTAATAAATATTCCTAACTAAGTATATAGTTTTATCTACATATATAAGTATAGATACATACTTACATAAATATATTGTTTTATATATCTTTATAAATATTTTATTTTATTTTATCTATAATAATGTTTTAGCTATCCATAAAAATATATTGTTCTATCTGTCTATCTATCTATCTATATATAATATATATGTGTGTGTCTGTGTGTTTGTGCGTGTCTATATATGTTTGTGTATGTAAATATATAGATGATGTATAGATAGATAGACAGACAGATAGTTTTGTCTACCTACATATATATGTGTGTGTATATATCTATCTATCTATCTATCTATCTATCTATCTATCTATCTATCTATCTATATATATATATATATATATATATATATATATATATATATATATATATATATATTTATATATATATAAAATTATCCATCCATGTAAACAAATATATTATCTATCGATGTACACTCCATGATTATATATGAATTTTACTATAATATTAATAAACGTATTACTTAACTGCATTTATTTGTTATTATTTATCTGATATCAGTTGAAAAATAAAAGTAAAAGGCATTTAAATTACCTGCATTTCCTCTGTATTTTTCCACTGATAAGCGATAAAAATCATCTTCACCAGTTATTGAGAAATTTTTGTAGACAGCAAATTTCGTGTTTCCTTCAAAATCTTCCAAGTCAATTTTTAGATCGTAGTAACCCTGTCTGGTCAACCGATGTATGTTCTCATTGCCTGGCAAGATAAATCAGACAGATAATCGATAAATCCTTGGTTCAATGAATAAGCATATATCGATATATTTATCTAAGTTTTTGTTTGTCTGTTTCCTTGTTCGCTTGTTTCTTTGTTTCTTTCTTTCTTTCACTCTTTTATCTGGATTCACTGCTTTTAACAATATTGTTCTTTTTGTTGTTGTTGTTGTTTTTGTGTTCTGTTTTTGATCTTACTCATTCACAAACATAGGCAGACACATACATACGTACATACACGTACATACACACACACACTTTTGATACATTATATTTTTGAAATTACTCCCTTAATCTATTGATTTTTGTATTTATATTTTAATTATTTATTATTAATTACTTACCTAACCAGAATTCATTGGTTAATGAACCAAATCCGTCTCTGTATTCTTGCCACGTTCTGTAGAAGTTTTCTGATCCGTCCGTCCGTCTCTGAAAAACCTGAACATCAAAAGAAGAACTGAAATAGGTGTCCCATGTCTGCTTATTGAGAGTAACCAAAAAAAATCAATAAATAAAAATAATAACAATATATATATATATATATAGAGAGAGAGAGAGAGAGAGAGAGAGAGAGAGAGAGAGAGAGAGAGAGAGAGAGAGAGAGAGAGAGAGAGAGAGAGAGAGAGAGAGAGAGAGAGAGAGAGAGAGAGAATAATATATGAAATTAAAACGATAGAAGAATTAATAAAAAAAGTATTGATGAAACTTACAAGCCAACCGCTATCATTATCAGATATTTCGCAGTACGCCCTGATTGGGCTGCCGTTGTCACGTGGTACAATTGTATAAACTCCGCTTGTTTTACCTCCATTCATAATTATCTCTACACAGTCAGACGGAACACTTTCTGTAATAATAATAACAACAGTGATGATGATGTGAGTTTATAAATTCGTATGCGAAAAGTATAAATGCATAATTCAGGAATAAAATAATACAAATAATTCATATATAAACAAATAGACTTATAAACAAACACACAGACATATGAATAAAACAGTTCTAAATTTATTTTATACAACATTTGATTTATATATAAGTAAAGAAACAAAGTACAACATACCATAATATTCTGTATTTGTCTCACTAATAAACGAAAGAGAAGTCAATGGTTCATTGTACAGATAACACATGCCGTTTCCGTTGTTGAAGATGAAACCTTTGCAACCGAAGTAGCTGGAACATTCTGTGACGCAGCGTAGTTGACTGGACACGTTCAGTTCTTTTGAAGAATCTCCTGCAGGTTTCTTATCTTTGTACTGTGGTAACTTTCGAAAAGTCTTACGAGTACCAAGCTCGGAATTGGCTAAAGAAACAACGATTATCAGAATTGCTAAAACACAGAATATTATCCCGTGGATCTTTTTTATTATCTCCATTTTATAAATGGTATCAATGTCGAAATTCAGATATCTGTATTCAGAAATAAATTAATTTACTTATATGAAGAGATTTTAATCGTTATTCCACAGAGGCAAATAAACTAATAATTTCTTCAACTAATGTTTCCAAGACACTGTCACTACCAAACTGAACTCTTCAAATATATTAAGCGTTTGACACAAGCTTCTGTTTTCAGTCCTGTGTTAAATAAAACATTTTCTAATAATTCCTGCAGCTTCTCTCGGTTTAGCTGAAACATACAGAAGCCAAACAGAACTGTAATCACATTCGGTGAACAAATGTTTTATGCTAGAGTGAATATGGATTATTTAATTAATAATCTAGTGATTATTGATATTTTTCTCTAATTTGTACTGATTCTTTCAATTCATCTGAAAGAAATAGAAGGCGAACAGAATTGTTTATTCGTATAATAGTCATCAGGGAAATGATCATTTGAAATATGATTTGTTCTGTCTTGATTCAGCGATTGGTTTAGGGCGAAATGTTTGTTATCTTTCTTTTTGTTGCTGTATCTTTGTGGGTTTTTGTTACTGAGGGGAGTGTGTGTTTATATGGTTGTTCTGTTTATTTTTATTGAGTCATGTTGTTGCTTTTGTTGTTCGTACCGTTGTTTTATTGTATTAATATATTTGTAAGTGTATATCATGTGGGATCTAGTAGGTTTAGAGGAAACTAGTATGTACATCTTGTTAATTTTTTAGTAATAGCAATCGTAGTAATAGTATAGTAATTGTTTAGAGATAGCTAGTATGTATATCTTGTTAATTTTTAGTAGTAGTAAATTGTAGTAATAGTATAATAGGTTTAGAGGTAGCTAGTATGTACATGTAGATAATTTTTAGAAGTAGAAATTGTAGTAATCTAAATTTAAGGTAGTAGTATGTACAAATCAAACTAAATAAAAGTCAAATCAAATCACCTTTTCATACTGATGGTTGTGAACGTGATTCCATTCCATGGGATAAAAGTTATATCACCCAGAAATGTTCTCGGATTGACTGGGATTTGAACGCGATCTTCACCCCGCACATTTTCCCATATCAACAGCGCAAGATTCTCATTTATCCAAATTAGTCTGTGATCTGATGATAATAATTACAAAGTAAATAAATAAATAAATAAAAAAATAAAAAACAAATAAATAAACAAACAAACGAACAAACAAACAAAAATAAACAAATAAATAAATAAATAAATAAATAAATAAATGAATAATTATATTCAAGATACACCGACATTTAACAGAATTAATTATGTCTGATATTTTTTTATTTTTGTTATTTTGTTATTTTTTTTATCTCCGTCTGTCTGTTCTGGTCATACACGTTAATTCTTTCTTTCTCTCACTACTTTCTCTTTCTGTCTCTCTCTCGATCTCACAAACTTGTTTCATCCTTATCTTTTAGTATTCAGAATTAGTAATTTTTTTTTTTTATTTGGCTAGTTAGGTAGTTAGTAGAAATGATAAGGTTAGTAATAATACTAATAACTGTTGTGGAAACAGTAGGGCTACTAATACTAATAATAGTAGTAGTAGTAATGGAAATGGTTATAAAAGTAATAGAAATAATAGGGCTAGTAATAATTGTAGTATTGGTACTGGAAAAAGTATTGGAAGTAATAATAGTAGTACTGGAAATAGTAGGGCTAGTTTTAATAGTAGTAGAAATGGTAGGTATAATAATAATAATAATAGTTGTGGAAAAGTAGAGCTAGAATAGTAATGGAAACAGTACGGCTAGTAATAATATTAATAATAGTTGTGGAAATAGTGGCAATGTTTCAGAATAATATTTAATATGTGCGACGGTATAAAATCAAGAATTGAAACGTAATATTTTCCTTGGTATAAGGCAAGGGGGAAACGTCATTTTTTTTATTTTCATTATACTTAAATGGTTTTATCTGAAGTTATTTGTGCAGTTATATATAGTGATGACACTGTACAATTAGGAGAAGGAACAGATGATTTACAACATCACGTGCACTGTCTTGAAATGAATTGTAAAACGTGGAAATTAAAAGTTAATGCTCCCGTGTCAAAAATTATGATTTTCTTTCCACACGAAAATTAAAAACAGATTTATATATAAACATATGGAAATAGAAATTGTTGCTAAGGTTTATCAATCGACTGTTAGTTAGATTAGTTTGACAAAATTGTAAAACCAATATTGTTATATGCACAGAAATCAGGAGTTTTCAATATTGCAATATAACTGAAAGATATCATCTCACGTTTATAGTATGTGTTATCAAGTCAACGCCAAGATATATGGTTTGTGGTGAATTATGCAGCTATCCATTGTCTATAAATGTTACAGTAAAAATGTTTACAATTTGGGCAAACATTGTAAAGAGTATAAACTGTCTCGTATATTATAAATGTTATCTTATAACCATAGTATGAATGCTTCTGTAATAGCTTATATTATGCTTCTAATATTAGATGAATGTGTTTATGAAGTATATATTCGTGTGTTCAAGTAAATGTTTTGCGCCAATTAAAAATGTTAGAACTTTATTTAAAGTTAATAATGTCAAGCTTCCTATATAAACTGGTACACGGTTCAATATTGAAACACAGGAAATATCACTTATGCAATTTTGATATTGGTGATGAGTTTCTCTGTATATTTAAGTGGACATTTTTAACTTTTCAGAGAAATAAATATATACCATAGTATTGTACATTTAGACCAAATACAATAACATTTCAACATATATTTTCTACAATGTTAAAAACCACTTTTTGTATAAACGTTCCTGAAATTTTCATATATTGTCATTGAAAGAGTATTCTTAAAATACACGTGATTATGTTGTAATTATCGTTATTCATTATTATAACTATGTTTTGTTTATATGGTCTCGTCACGTGCACCGTCGTCATAATTTTTTTGAGTTTGTTATTCCAAGATTGTTAACACGTTGACTTCCGTCACCACTAGATGGCGTGTTAGCATTTACTGTGATTCAAAATGTTTATTATTATTATTAGTAGTAGTAGTAGTAGTAGTAGTAGTAGTAGTAGTATCATTATTATCATCATTATTAGTATTATCCTCATCATCATTATCACTATTAGTATCGTTATTATCACAATTATTATTACTATTATCATTGTTATTCTTCTTCTTCTTATTCTTCTTCTTCTTCTTCTTATTATTATTATTATTATTACTACTACTACTACTACTACTACTACTACTGCTGCTGCTGCTGCCATTATTACAGTGTTATTATCATTATTATTTATCATCATTATCATTATTACTATTATTATTATTATCATCTCATCATCATCATCATAATCAAAATCATTATAAATCATTGTTATTTCTACCATTAATATCATCATTGTCAGTATAAATATTTATTATTGTTATTATTACTATTATTGTTATATTTATTATCATTATAAATACTTATTATTGTTATTATTACTATTATTGTTATAATTAATATCATTTTAAATTATTATTATTATTATTATTATTATTATAGCCATTGTTTTTTTGTTATTATTATCATTATATATTATTATCATCATCACCATCATCTTCTCTATCATTATTGTCATTATTATGAAACAACAAATAAAATAAAGTTCATATTAATTAAACCAAAGGTGCATGTATGTGTTTCTGCACGTGTTTGCGTGTCTGTTTGTGATGAGAGTGTGTGTGCGTATATAAAACAACATAATGAGTTTAACGCGAATTAGTCACTATTTTACCTGTGGTAAATAATGACAGCAGCCACAACAGCAGTCAGCAGTCCTACACCGACAACACCTCCAACAACGGCTGCAACTGAAGAATTAAAACCGATATGGGCTTTAACTACAGCAGTGATTTACGAATTGACCCTCCCCTTTTAATTTGTGTGCTCAAAACAAAAAGATTTGCCCTGCTCACGATTTGAATACATGTCATGCTGTCTTAACTTTTTCTATTAAATGGAAAGGATTGCTTAAATACATATGACATAACCAGCAGAAAATAAATAAAGATAGAATATACGAATTAAGTGTACAGTATTAGATATATCTCAGAAGAGCTTTTTTGAATCCCAGAGTAAAAACATTAGTGAAAATTGCCATGATTATCGGTGATCAATTAAGCTTAGCACAAAAGATCGTGCGGTCAAATTAATCTTACGATAGAAGAAAACATGAATATTTGAATGTGTGCTGCTTAGACCCTGATATTACGAATAGGGTCTGCTTATGCCCTGTTACGATATGCAGGGTCTTAAACTTGATATAGTTAATAACTACAGTTATTAAAACCTTCAGTGATATGACGAAAGAAACACTCATTGGTGGAGTCCTTGAAAACTCACAGATTCAGAAAATCTCTATCTTATAATACCTGGAAACGATTTATCTTCTGCATATAATTCTGCAGCAAATGATGAAGTAGATGCGGTTTTTCCTTAACTGTTGTTGTCGGTGATGTCTGGATATATTGGTGACGTCGGTTCCGGGGTTCTGGCTGTTGATGTGCGTGTGGTTGTCGTGGTTAGATGGTTGTGTGGCGAAAAGCACTGGACACTTAAACTGCCTGCTTTAATAGTAAACATGTTTGTAACATAAATAGGTTATTCTTGTTGTTAACGTTGTTATTGATATTATTATTATTATTATTATTATTATTATTATTATTATTATTATTATTATTATTATCATCTCCATCATCGTCGTATCTGTCGTATTATTAATGTCATCAACATCATTAGCAAATCATAGAAATTCTTGTTTTTGTTTTGTTTTTTACTCTTATTATCATTATTGTAATTATTTTATTCATCACATATTTTAATCATAGCCTTTAGGACCAGAAATAGTTTAAAATAATAAATATTCTAATTAATGGATGTTCCACATTCATAAATTGTTTACTTAAAATAAAATTTCTACCTGAACCAATGTTCCAGAAATTGATGCATAAAGTTGATCTCACTGGAGCAGATTCTGCGTTAAGACTTAACAGATATCCTTTACTATCAATAACATGTTTGTATGTTGTTTTACTTCCACTGCTTCTACATGAAAATGGTACAGAAGTTCTTGGCTCTTCTACAGTTAGAGCAGATTTACAGTTTTCTTGAGAATCCTGAACGATGACAAAACCAATCTGAGTTGCTTGTGTTGAGTGAAGAGAATAGTTAGAAGTGATACTCGTGTTTTCTGTTACAAACACGTCAAGATAGAAATCTTGAACATCACTGATTGCTTCATCTTTACACATATGTATCACTGAAACAATAACAGTAATAATAATAATAATAATAATAATAATAATAATAATACCACCAAAAACAGCAATAGTACATCATCAAAAACTTAAAAACGTACAAAGAAACTAACAAAATTATGTTATCAAAATTTAAAAATATATCATCATAGAAAAAATGTACCATGATCATCAACATATAACATTCAGAAAAACGAGAACGTGACAACATAAAAATAGTTTTATCTATTCACATATGCAACTCAGTTAATACAGAATAATTCACTTATGCATTAAAATATATAATTTTCCTCATTATCCAGTTGCCTAAACAAAATATAAAAATACTGAAAGAGTTTATTACATACCTGCAGTATTTGAGGTACTGGGACAAGCACTGTTAGCTAGGATGGGAAACAAATAACAAATATTGATATTTTTTTGATAAACATTAAAACTATTGAAGATACCAGCTTTCCAGATGCTTTTCGATGATATGTTAGAAGTAATACACTAAAGATACTTACTGAAAAAAATAACAAGTTCTATTCTATGTGAAGCTATTGGAACGATTAACAAAGATAAATTTAAGTGTATCTATGGAAAAGTAAACAAAGTTGTATTTATGCTAACCTTTTGGAAAAAATAAACATTTATATTTATATTAACCTAAGGGAAAAATTAACACAGTTATTTTTACGTATATCCAAGTACAGTGTAAACGACGTATATTTATTCATGTTTAGACAGAGATAGTAGAAACAAAGCATATTTAACGTAAACTCATATATACTATAAATAACATAAATACTCACCATGCAAAACATCAGTTAACATTACACACAATAAAAATATCATTTACACGTATTACGTTAACGCCTTGATAACAACAGTATAACGAAAGTAAAGAACCATGAACATTGGAAATCAGTAGCAGGTTAAATGTTATGTAGTTAAATATTAAAGTTGATTTACCAGGAAGTATTTTCATCTTCGGGATGAATACCCGTGTATTGGGCCAGCCAATAAACGAAAGACTACGTTATGCCTGTATAACTGTGACACAGTTACACTGTAAGTCAAATAAAAAAAAGTGTTGGTTTATGTTGTTGAGAAATTAAGTGAACCATGAAATGCGTAGAGATAGGAGAATAAATCTTTAGGTGATCTATGTATATATATGTTTGTATGTGTGTGTGTGTATATATATATATATATATATATATATATATATATATATATATGTTTGTATGTGTATATATATATATAAGCACACACACACACATATATATGCCTGCATATCCAAGTATACATTTCTCTTTATTTATGTAAATAACACACACACACACACACATCCACGTATATATAAGTATATATTTATATTTTTATTTTACATTAGTTTCACATTCACTCACTTAGTCAATAATAAAAAACAAAAACTTGATTCAAAAGTTAAAAAGATTTTTTATTCACAAAAATCATGATTATTAACTGATTTACAACAGATTTATTTTAAAAATGGTTAACAAACAAATCGAAGATATTTTACAGATTATTAAAAGGATAATGAGCAAACAGTTTGGAATGATTTTTCATTCTCATTATTCAGTCATGCCTGTACTAACACGTCCATCTCTCAAGTGTCATCTTCTTTATGTACTTTCTTATAAAAGCAGTTTGTTCTAGGTCACTGGTTCAGCTGAATGCATTATCACTGAGAGTTGGTTAAAATGTCAGTCAGTTTTCTGAGTGTGTCATTTTTCTGAAATATGATTTCAGGTTAAAGTCAGAAAGATATTGGGTGGGTTATCAACAATGTTGAATAAAATTATAATACTGCTGTACCTCAAAAGTAAAACTGATATGAATTAAATATTTTAAATTTACTTTTACTTCTCTCATGTGTAAGGGTTTTTGAATTAAATTAAGTAGGCCTAAGTAAAAAAAAAAACAAAAAAAAAACAATGGCGTGTAATCTACTGAAACACTTTTAAGTAGAATGAACACACGGGCACAGTAGTAGGAAGAAAAGTAAATGTGTTATTATAGTAAATGTGTGTGTCTGTGTGTATATTGCATAGATATATACATGTAGACACACACACACATATATATATATAGACACACACATATATATATGGGTCATTCCGTGTCAAATCACCCAATGGTTTAAACCCGACCGTCTCAGATTTTTATGAAACTTTGTATACTTGTTGACTGGGATCCCACAGCACCAAATCTGAAATGTTAGCTCAATCAGACCAGTGGTGTGGGAGATACGGCCCACCGAATTTTAAGATTTTTGCCAAAAATGGGTGTGACCACCAACCTTAGAACCCTCATATCTCAGGAACTACTGGGCCAATCTTCATAAAATCGGTATTGTTAGAAAGGCAAAATGACAAGGATTCCAAATCTGCCATTTTTGTTTAGTTTGGAAAATATTGGATTACCTTGACCTTTTGACCTTTGCTATGACCTTGAAATTGACCGTGTGGATCACGTGATCTTCAGATGACCTTTAGTGAAATTTAATCTCCCACATGTTAACTAAAACATATAACAGTTTCCTGGGTGTAATATTTTTTGTTTAGCCACAATATAGATTTAAAAAATGCACATACATGAAAATAACACCTTTTCAGCCATTAACATCTGATTAACTAAAACCTGAATGATCAATTCTGGATGCTAGGAATCACCATCTCTCTTAATCATCGAGTAAGACATTGTAGGCCTACATGTATGCATAAAGTTCACATATAAAAGTTTCCTGGGTATAATATTTTTTGTTTAGCCATAATAGAGATTGTAAAGGGTGACAAAATCAAGATTTGCACACGCTCTGGGTAGGATTCAGACATTAAGATGTCATTTTAATGTTACTGTAGCTGATGCTAGTTTTTTTCTGTCCTTTCATTCATTTACTGGAACGTGCTAGTGAATGGAGTTTGACAGGAGTTTCGCCTAAACTCGACAGAATAGAATTCAAATCAAAGTCCTTTTCTGGGGAAACAACAACCAGCGATTTGTCTGGCAAGTTATCACCAAATTCTCCCATTGTAATACCACCCATACTAAAGCCATCCTCTGCAGGACCTTTGATTTCTGAAGGGTAATCAGACAGTCACAGCACAACTTGTCTCCTGGCACTAGTGTCTTTGGAGGATTTACTAAGCATTTGTAAGTGCCCACGCTAACAATTCTTAAAGATCTAGTGCGT
>CM022675.1:0-24255 GCA_012295275.1 Chrysomallon squamiferum
ATTTCCAAACACTAAATACAAATAATGATCCACTGATAAATATGAAGTGTGTAAGTACTTGTCTGCAGTAAAGACCAGTGCTGAGTTGGTGTGATTGTTGCTGATATTTCGATCGCTTCATTGTGTAAACCAGTGTATTTGACGTATTGAATTTGTAGAGAGACAAAATGTATTCCCTAGCGAAATCCTCTGCTTAAGTATGTTGTGTTTGTGTCTGTTTTTATATGCTTATACCTAGTGTGTCTGTATACTTAATGTGTGTATAATATTGTTATAATGTTTGAATGTATCTGCGTGTCTTTGTATATGCATTTGTATGTGTACGTGTGTGTGTGTGTGTGTGCACGCGCGTGTCTGTGTGTCTGTCTGTGTATATCACGTCTGTTTTTAAATGATACAAACATTTTTCGAAATTCCTGATCCACGACAGTTCACAACAATATATGCAACATAACAATACATGACTTATCAACCCTCACAGTCTCTTAAATAGCGTTATGACTATAGGTGTGTATGTATGTATATGTATGTGTATGTGTTTTTTGGGTAGACCTCAAGTCATTAGGGAAAATGACTGAATGAAAAAGAATGACTTACAATTGGATCAAGAGATTTATTTCGTAACTCACCTAGTAGTGTTTTATTTATTACAGCAGATCAAACGTTTGTTCTCGAAACATACACGTTTTGTTTGACAGCTCTTTTTTCCTCTATAGCTGCATTTCACAAACCCTTGTCCTCCTGCGTAACTCCTTTGACACCTCTGCTCTAAAAGCATTATGACACATCATACAACAAAAGCAGTCTCTGGGAACTCACATCAAACTGGTTCCTGGTAGACTGTTCATTGACATCAATATCTACAGTCACACCCAGCAGGCTCCTGGGGTCACCACGGCTCCTGTCCACAGCTGGAACAGGCACTGCCACGTTGTCTCTATCTCCTTCTCCGGCAGACAACACAACGCGACTGCGTATGATCATCCGCTCGTCTTGCTGAAACTGTTCATCTTCAGTGAACTTTCACTTAGCGCTGACGTCGACACAGGAACTCTACTTTTGGCGTCAACTGGTCATCCTCGGAGTGGGACCGCAGCTGGTCAGACCTGGCGTCTTCATCTGTTTGACGTTTCTTGGTCAGTTTCTGCACGTCTGCGCACTGAAGAATTTCAAACGTGGACATGAGGTAGTAAGTACTCGTGGTGTGTTTTTCCTGTGGTCAACAGATATCTTCTTTAGCTGGACCATAATCAAGAAGTACTCTTCCTTTGTTATGTACACTCGCCTGCATAATTCATACTTCTTAATCAATCTCTCTTAAAGCGGACTTCCAAAAGAATATCCATGGTGGACAAATAAGTGATCTGAATGCGATCAGGAACTACTGTATTTTATACCACTTATATACACACACACGCATGCATATCAATTCATACATACTTATAATACATACACACAAAAAGACACACATACACACACACATACATACATACACATATATATATATATATATATATATATATATATACACACACATATATATAGATATATATTGATATATACACAGATATAATATATTTATATATATAAGCGTACATAAGTATGTATTAATATATATGTATATCATTACAAATGCATTTTTGTTTTAATCACCTTTACAAATATCCTAAGGGATTAAGTAAAACATCTATATATATATTGAAATCAATAAATTAATAATTAAATAAAATACACACAAATTAAAAAAAAAATTCAACAATTAAATAAACGACTAGAGAAACAAACAAACTGAAATAAAGAATAAAAATATGTTCCTTTTATTACAGAGATAACACGAATTCTTTTCAAATCTGCAGTCAACACTGGTAGAAGTTTCAGGAATGTTTCCTCCATAAACTGCACTTTTATATCAGTAGTGAGGTACCTTGTACAAACAATTTTATACAGTACAACACATACTATAATTTTTATATAAAGTCAGCATTAACAAACACGAATGTGATAAAGACAAACTGATAAAGCTGGGATCAATCCTTGTAATCTACCGGTATCAACAGAAGGATTCAAATACCAATAATAGTTCTCGTTTTTATATTATCATAAATTTATCTTTATCCAGGACACGAATTAAAATAAAATAATTCAGCAAAACTTGCTTACATAAATTTAAATTTAACAACTCTTTCCAAAGAAAACAATTATAAAACTAAATTTAACAAATGTTATACATTTACATTTAGCAATTATTTCAAAATTAGTAGTTTATCAGTTTATATGAAATAAATGCTGAAAGAAATAGACAATTCAGATATTTTCTTTCTGTTTTTATTTTTTTTATTTTTTGAAAGGCATTGTTTTCAGTATTTTAATTAAACAAAACATTCCTGTAAATTGGAATAGTGTTTCGTTTTTTTATTTTGATTTCATTTCTCAAGTTAATAATTTAGGCTAGTACTATTGTCTCGTTTCAACTAATAAAACTGTTTTAATTAAAAAAAGACGACTGTAGAGTTTTCATTACAGTTTTAGTTCAAAACAGAAGTTGTTGGAATTTTCATCACAGTTTTAATTCAAATCCGAAGAAACTCGAATTTTCTTTACAGTTTTACTTCAAAACAGAAGATACTCCAATTTTCGTGACAGTTTTAGGTGAAAACAGCATATGGTGGAATTTTCATTACAGTTTTAGTTCGAAGGTGAAGATGAACGAATTTCCATTATAATTTTAGTTCAGAAAAGGAGATGGGGGAATTTTCAGTACAGTTTTAATTCAAAACAGAAATAGGTTGAATTGTCCTAACAGTTTTCGTTCAAACTTGAATGTGGTCGAATTTTCATTAGAGATTTAGTCCAAAACAGGAGATGGTGAAATTTTCATTACATTTTTAGTTCAAAACAGAAGACGGTCATTTTTGTAATTACAGATATAACTTTAGTCAGAAGACAGACAAATGTTCCTAAAACTATTTGTTCAAAACAGAAGATGGTGGAATTTGTATTACCGTTTCAGTTTATAACAGAAGATGTTCAAATTCTCAATCCTGTTTTAGTTCAAAACCGATGATGGTCGAATTGTCATTACACTTTCAATTTGTAAAAGAAGATGTTCAAATTCTCAATCCTGTTTTAGTTCAAAACAGAAGATGGACAAATTTTCATTACAGTTTTCTTCAGTGAATAGTAATAGCCTCTCCATGGCGACCAGTTGATTCCAACACCAAATAAATTATTGGTTCCATTGAGGTACAGACCGTTCAGATTGGCCGAATGACAGCTATTGTACCACCAGCCTCCCTTATAACTCCTAGCACATGAGTTATCATTGTCCTTTGTAGAGAATCTCATACCATTGTGACGAACTCTATCTGCTACAGTGTTGATCAGGGCATCACCTACAAGTAAACATTCTATAGAATCACATTCGTGTCAGTCAGTTTTTCAACATATAACAGCAACAGCAAAAGGCTACGACTTTTCTCTAAACGCAATTCTTAATACCAGCACAATGTTTCTGTGAGTAAACCGGATTCGTAATAAATATTCCTAACTAAGTAAATAGTTTTATCTACATATATAAGTATAGATACATACTTACATAAATATATTGTTTTATATATCTTTATAAATATTTTATTTTATTTTATTTATAATAATGTTTTAGCTACCCATACAAATATATTGTTCTATCTGTCTATCTATCTATCTATATATAATATATATGTGTGTGTCTGTGTGTTTGTGCGTGTCTATATATGTTTGTGCATGTAAATATATAGATGATGTATAGATAGATAGACAGATAGTTTTGTCTACCTACATATATATGTACGTGTGTATATCTATCTATCTATCTATCTATCTATCTATCTATCTATCTATCTATCTATCTATCTATATATATATATATATATATATATATATATATATTATTTTTCATCCATGTAAACAAATATATTATCTATCGATGTACACTCCATGATTATATATGAATATTACTATAATATTAATAAACGTATTACTTAACTGCATTTATTTGTTATTATTTATCTGATATCAGTTGAAAAATAAAAGTAAAAGGCATTTAAATTACCTGCATTTCCTCTGTATTTTTCCACTGATAAGCGATAAAAATCATCTTCACCAGTTATTGAGAAATTTTTGTAGACAGCAAATTTAGTGTTTCCTTCAAAATCTTCCAAGTCAATTTTTAGATCGTAGTAACCCTGTCTGGTCAACCGATGTATGTTCTCATTGCCTGGCAAGATAAATCAGACAGATAATCGATAAATCCTTGGTTCAATGAATACGCATATGTCGATATATTTATCTAAGTTTTTGTTTGTCTGTTTCCTTGTTCGCTTGTTTCTTTGTTTCTTTCTTTCTTTCACTCTTTTATCTGGATTCACTGCTTTTAACAATATTGTTCTTTTTGTTGTTGTTGTTGTTTTTGTGTTCTGTTTTTGATCTTACTCATTCACAAACATAGACAGACACATACATACATACATACACGTACATACACACACACACTTTTGATACATTATATTTTTGAAATTATTCCCTTAATCTATTGATTTTTGTATTTATATTTTAATTATTTATTGTTAATTACTTACCTAACCAGAATTCATTGGTTAATGAACCAAATCCGTCTCTGAATTCTTGCCACGTTCTGTAGAAGTTTTCTGATCCGTCCGTCCGTCTCTGAAAAACCTGAACATCAAAAGAAGAACTGAAATAGTGTGTCCCATGTCTGCTTATTGAGAGTAACCAAACAAATCAATAAATAAAAATAATAACAATATATATATATATATATATATATACAGAGAGAGAGAGAGAGAGAGAGAGAGAGAGAGAGAGAGAGAGAGAGAGAGAGAGAGAGAGAGAGAGAGAGAGAGAGAGAGAGAGAGAGAGAGAGAGAGAGAGAGAGGTAATAATATATGAAATTAAAACGATAGAAGAATTAATAAAAGTATTGATGAAACATACAAGCCAACCGCTTTCATTATCAGATATTTCGCAGTACGCCCTGATTGGGCTGCCGTTGTCACGTGGTACAATTGTATAAACTCTGCTTATTTTACCTCCATTCATAATTATCTCTACACAGTCAGACGGAACACTTTCTGTAATAATAATAACAACAATGATGATGATGTCAGTTTATAAATTCGTATGCGAAAAGTATAAATGCATAATTCAGGAATAAAATAATACAAATAATTCATATATAAACATATAAACTTATAAACAAACACACAAACATATGAATAAAACAGCTCTAAATTTATTTTATACAACATTTGATTTATATATAAGTAAAGAAACAAAGTACAACATACCATAATATTCTGTATCTGTCTCAGTAATAAAGGAAAGTGAATTCAATGGTTCATTGTACAGATAACACATGCCGTTTCCGTTGTTGAAGATGAAACCTTTGCAACCGAAGTAGCTGGAACATTCTGTGACGCAGCGTAGTTGACTGGACACGTTCATTTCTTTTGAAGAATCTTCTGCAGGTTTCTTATCTTTGTACTGTGGTAACTTTCGAAAAGTCTTACGAGTACCAAGCTCGGTATTGGCTAAAGAAACAACGGTTATCAGAATTGCTAAAACACAGAATATTATCCCGTGGATCTTTTTTATTACCTCCATTTTATAAATGGTATCAATGTCGAAATTCAGATATCTGTATTCAGAAATAAATTAATTTACTTATATGAAGATATTTTAATCGTTATTCCACAGAGGCAAATAAACTAATAATTTCTTCTACTAATGTTTCCAAGACACTGTCACTACCAAACTGAACTCTTCAAATATATTAAGCGTTTGACACAAGCTTCTGTTTTCAGTCCTGTGTTAAATAAAACCTTTTCTAATAATTCCTGCAACTTCTCTTGGTTTAGCTGAAACATACAGAAGCCAAACAGAACTGTAATCACATTCGGTGAACAAATATTTTATGCTAGAGTGAATATGGATTATTTAATTAATAATCTAGTGATTATTGATATTTTTCTTTAATTTGTACTGATTCTTTCAGTTCATCTGAAAGAAATAGAAGGCCAACAGAATTGTTTATTCGTATAATAGTCATCAGGGAAATGATCATTTGAAATATGATTTGTTCTGTCTTGCTTCAGCGATTGGTTTAGGGCGAAATGTTTGTTATCTTTCTTTTTGTTGCTGTATCTTTGTGGGTTTTTGTTACTGAGGGGAGTGTGTGTTTTTATGGTTGTTCTGTTTATTTTTATTGAGTCATGTTGTTGCTTTTGTTGTTCGTACTGTTGTTTTATTGTATTAATATATATTTGTAAGTGTATATCATGTGGGATCTAGTAGGTTTAGAGGTAGCTAGTATGTACATCTTGTTAATTTTTTAGTAATAGCAATCGTAGTAATAGTATAGTAAGTTGAGAGGTAGCTAGCATGTACATCTTGTTAATTTTTTAGTAATAGCAATCGTAGTAATAGTATAGTAAGTTGAGAGGTAGCTAGCTTGTGTATCTTGTTAATTTTTAGTAGTAGTAATTGTAGTAATAGTATAGTAGGTTTACAGGAAGCTGGCATGTACAATCTTGTTAATTTTTTAGTAATGGTAATTGTAGTAATAGTATAATAGGTTTAGAGGTAGCTAGTATGTACATCTACTTAATTTTGTTTTAATGTCACTAAATAAAAGTCAAATCAAATCACCTTTTCATACTGATGGTTGTGAACGTGATTCCATTCCATGAGATAAAAGTTATATCCCCCAGAAATGTTTTCGGATTGACTGGGATTTGAACGCGATCTTCACCACGCACATTTTACCATATCAACAGCGCAAGATCCTCATTTATCCAAATTAGTCTGTGACCTGATGATAATAATTACAAAGTAAATAAATAAAATAAAAATAAATAAATAAACAAACGAACAAACAAACAAACAAACAAACAAATAAATAAATAAATAAATAAATAAATAAACAAATAAATAAATAAATGAATGAATAAGCATATTCAAGATACACCGACATTTAACAGAATTAATTATGTCTGATATTTTTTATTTTTTATTTTTGTTATTTTATTATTTTTTTATCTCCGTCTGTCTGTTCTGGTCAGACACCTTAATTCTTTCTTTCTCTCACTACTTTCTCTTTCTATCTCTGTCTCTATCTCACAAACCTGTTTCATCCTTATCTTTTAGTATTTAGAATTAGTAATTTTTTTATTTTTTATTTAGGTAGTTAGTTAGACAGAAAGATAGATAGGCTTTTGCTGGCTCGTAAATTTGAATGAATTATAAAAATCAAAAGACAAGGAAAATGGGTACATTTCGTATCAAAGGAGATATGATATATCTCTGGAAAGCCGGAAATTGTGTTGTTTTCTTATCATAGTAACTACCTATAATTCCTTCGGTGGGAATATCAGCAAAGATGAGCCTAGGGATAGAAAACAAATAATAAAAATAAATATGACAAAGACATTGAACTAATAATAGTAATTCATTTTTATATCAGCATTCGCTTTAGTGCTAGACATAGGCTTAATTCAAACACAGTTAAAGTGTCGTATTAGGATCAGAAATGTCCAGGAATGAAAACTAAGAAAAGGAGACTACCGGTGACAACAACCACCACCAACAACAACAATAATAAGAAGAACAACAGCAGCAGCAACAACAATAACTACTACTCATAAAATAATACCCTTATTACTACTATAACTACAGCGAATTAACCAAATACTACTGTTTCTACTACAACTACTACTACTATTACAGTTACTAATTCTGAAACCACCACAACTATAACTAGTATACTTACTACCACTACTTTCACTACTGCTGTTTCTGCTACTGCTACTGCTATTACTACTAATACTACTATTACTACGGCTACTACTACTGTTTCAACTACATCTTTTCTGTGTCAACGTACAAACGTCTCAAATTGGCTCCATTTTGTGTTAGAACTTTTCTCTGTTTGCCACTTTGAAGGTCAATGAACTGTATATTGTTGACACCGGAATAATAGAGTCTACGATTTTTGCTATCCAGTGCTGTATCAAAAATCTGCGGAACGTCTGAAATTAAGTAAAGAAAATAGAAATCTGATATTTTTAAATTAGAAATTAATGAGAAATAAAATACAGGATTGTTTTTCAAATTCGTCAAATTCTTAAATAAGGTCTTAAACACAAAGATTATTAAAAACAGAAAGCCAGAGACACAAAAGTGTTAAAATGTTTAAAATAAAAAAGGTACTAAGAGACAGACAGGTAGGTATCTCGCTAAAAATGTACACACAGACTATTACACACACACACACTCAGAAACACACATATAAATAAACAGACATATAAATAGATGGATAGACAGATATATAGATAGATAGATAGATAGACAGATATATAGATAGATATTTAAACAGATATATAGTCACATACACATGTATGTATATATGCATCTATCTAGCTCTCAATAGTTCTGTGTGTGAACACACATACACATGCCAACACACATTAACACACACACATGCACATACTTTCCTCTGATCTGCTATCTGTCTCTGTATCTCTCTCTCTGTCTCTCTCTATCTATCTGTCTATATATTAATCTGTGTGTGTACTTATCTCTATGTTTGTCTATTGTCCTGTCTGTCTCTCTGACTGTCTATCAGTCTAACTACCTATTTGTATAGAGAGAAGACGAGAGAGAGAGAGAGAGAGAGAGAGAGAGAGAGAGAGAGAGAGAGAGAGAGAGAGAGAGAGAGAGAGAGAGAGAGAGAGAGAGAGAGAGAGAGAGAGAGAGAGAGAGAGAGAACTATTACTAGTAGAAATCATTTTTTTTTTCTTTTTTTTTTTTTTGTGGGTTAAATCAGATGGCATCAGCCATCCTATCATCAAGTTCAGACTTTTCCCAAGAGTTCTTTTCAATGACGTATACGTACCACGCCTTCCTCACATCCTCGTAAATGAAAGCAAACCAGGCTGATATCGCTGCAGTAATAATGAAACAACATCAACGACAAAAACAACAACACACATAATAAAATAATAATAATAATAATAATAATAATAATAATTACATGCCGCTACAAGCAATAATATTACTATTACAGATAGTACTTCATTCTTTATATTGATATAAAACTACTACTACAACTCTACTATAATACTGTTTCAACTATCACAATCACTACTACTAGTGCAGCTACTTCTACTACATTTAATACTATCACCTTGTTTCAGATATAATCAAGCTAAAGTGCGTAATATCACGTTAATAATGAAATATTAACAGAATATATATATATTTATTTACTGAGATATAGACAGACAGATAGACAGACAAACAAACAGACATATATTTACCCTGATGTATGTAGTAAGTAGAAATGTTACTCAGTACTGGCGCATTGCAGCCTCCAGTGACAACTTCACTGTAAACAAAACATTTGGCAGACGACTTTTCAAACCTGAACGTTTTGCATCTGGGTTCAAGGTCACACTTCGCGGCACACACCAATTTATTCCTAGCTTTGTTGTCAGACATCAAATACCTTTCAGAAAGCAGGATTCCCGTTAGATTGGCATTTGTTGTCGTGTTTTAACTCACGGAATCACTGTTTACGAAAACCTAAGCGTCTATTATGATGTTGTCAAGTATGGACTTTGTAGAAATTAGAAAAAAAACATCAAGATATTTTGAACATCTTCTTCTTGTCTCTCGTGATAAAGGTTCCCTTGTTACATTTAAAACTTCTTTTTTTCCGATATACATATCTGTCCTACTTGTTTAGATAGCAGAAATAAAATATTGATAATAAAGTTTTAAAATGTAACTGATTTTCTTATTACTTTATTTAATTACTTATTACGGACTGTTTCAAAGGCGGATCGATTGAAACTGGCGAAATTTCAGATGAAATAAAAAAAAATTCAGGGTGTTTGCAAAAGTAGAAAATGCTGGGCAATATTTCATAAGCAAATAGACAAGAATAGATTCTGAGTACCGCCTGTTGTATTTAAATGGTGTTTTAGTTAACATTGTTACAGTTTACGATGTTTAAGGGAACCGGAAGAAGGGACAGTATTATATATGAAGTCACCGGGAGCATGCGTCAGTTTTGTTCGTAGCAATTTTTGAAACGAAATAAATTATTTGGAAATTAAATGAACTTTATGTTTTAATGTTAAAACATAACAATTGGCGACGAGGATGGGATAACACTTATTGAACTGTTTCCTGAAATTAACTATTTATGAAATATGGCTACCTACGGTAAAGTTGAAGAGTTTGATCTAGAAAGTTCCGATTGGGATGAATACATCGAACGTTTGGAACAGTATCTGCTGGCGAATAATGTAGACGATGCCGAAAAGAAACGTTCCATTTTGTTATCCGTATGTGGTGCCAAGACTTACAGGTTGATTCGAAATCTGACTTCGCCCGAGAAACCGGCAAATAAGACTTACGAACAATTGAAAACTTTGATAGGAAATCATCTCAAACCAAAACCTTTGGTGATTGCGGAACGGTTCAAATTCTATCAACGGAAACAAGAGCCCGGAGAGACTGTAAGTGAATTTTTGCCTGAATTAAGAAAAATTGACAGAACATTGTGAATTTGGTGCATTTTGACTGAAGCATTAAGAGACATTTTGGTCTGTGGTCTGTCTGAAAAGTCTATACAGAAAAAACTTCTCTCTGAACATGACTTATCACTGAGTAAAGCATTGCAAATAGCTGTTAGTATGGAAATGGCAGCTAGAGAAACTGACATGCTGAAAATTGGAATGAAGTCAGAAACGGAAAAGTTCCACAAAGTTTCTGTCATTGAATGCTTCCGGTGCGGTAAAACTAATCATCATCCTGATGCATGTTTTTACAAAAAGGCAAACTGTTATACGTGTAATGAAACAGGACATTTGAGTAGAAAATGTCGAAATCAAAAGAAAAAAAATAGAAAGACAGGAAAGCAAACTGCTGGAAAAAGGAAAAAAGAAATTTCCAAAGTTGAAAAAGAAAAATTCTAAACTGAATGTTGTGAATCAAGATTCTGATAGGGACGTTACGGAATCAGAAAGTGGTCCCAGTGATTCTGAAATTGAAAATGCTGAATCTGAAACAGGTTTAAAAATTCATGACGTTCAGGAAGAATCTGGAAGTAACGAAACTGAATCAGAAATTATAAAAGCTGTTCTTGAAAATAAAGAGGTTGCAATGGAAAGGAATGAAAGTGATTCTGAAACGTCAATTTTCACAGTGAAATCTACGAAAGCGAAAGAAATTCAAATTTCATTGGAACTCAATGGTGTGCCTTTCAAAATGGAAGTAGATACAGGTGCTTCTGTATCCATAATTTCTAATAAGGTTTATCAGGAAAAATTGAAGAAAACAGTGCCATTGAAATCAACGTCGATTGTGTTGAAAACTTATACTGATGAAGTGGTGCCAGTTCTTGGGAAAATTGAGGTGACTGTTAAATATGGAAAGCAGAAAAAACTTTTACCTTTAATTGTGGTGAAAGGAAATGGACCAACTTTGTTTGGGCGGAATTGGTTCCAAAACATTCAGTTGGACTGGAACAGTATTAAGATTATGAAAGCCTGTGGAAACTCTGAAGATTTGTTCAGTAGATACTCAGTTTTTTCAAATAAGTTGGGAACAGTAAAAGGCATAAGAGCTCATCTGAAAGTGAAAGAGGATGCTACTCCAAAGTTTTTCAAGGCTAGACCAGTGCCTTATGCTTTGAAGGAAAAGATAGCTGATGAACTTCACAGACTTGAAGCAGAAGGAATTCTAGAAAAGGTAGATTTTTCTGAATGGGCTTCTCCTATTGTACCTGTTTTAAAACCTCACAATAGCATTCGCATTTGTGGCGATTACAAGGTTACCATAAATCCTGTGTTGGAAGTGCCTGAGTACCCTTTGCCCACTGCAGAAGACATTTTCAGCAAACTCAATGGAGGACAAAAGTTCTTCAAACTGGATTTGTCACATGCATACCAGCAAGTGTTGCTTGATGAAAAGTCGAGGAACTATGTCACAATCAATACTCACCTTGGGCTTTATCGCTATACAAGGTTGCCATTTGGAGTTGCTGCAGCACCTGCTATTTTTCAACAAACTATGGACAAAGTGCTTCAAGGGCTAAAAGGGGTAGGTTACATTTTGGATGACATCATAATCACTGGAAAGGATGACACCGAACACTTGAAACATTTGAAAAAGACTTTGAAACGCCTAGAAAAATATGGAATTCAACTGAAAAGGTCAAAATGTGCATTGATGAAAGATGAAGTTGAGTATTTTGCATTTATTGTGAACAAAAATGGGATTCAACCTTCTGAAAGAAAAGTTGAAGCTATTCTGAAAGTGCCTGAACCTAAGAACAAGAGTGAGTTGCAATCTTGGTTAGGTATTGTGAATTACTATCACAAGTTTGTACCCAACATGTCAACAGAGGTGGCACCGCTAACAGCGTTGTTAACCAAAGATACAGAGTGGAAATGGAGTGATGATTGTCAACAAGCATTTTCCAAAGTGGGAAAACTGTTAGCATCATCTAAAATTCTTGTCCACTATGACCCAATGAAACCAGTAATGTTGGCAGTAGATGCATCTGCGCATGGTCTTGGAGCGGTAATATCACATGGAAATGAAGGATCAGACAGGCCAATAGCATACGCTTCTAGAACTCTGACATCAGCAGAACGCAAGTATTCCCAAATTGATATAGAAGCACTGGCAATAATTTTTGGAATACACAAGTTCCATCAGTACCTGTATGGTAGAAGATTTACTTTGTTCACAGATCATAAACCACTGACAATGATTCTTGGACCTAAAAAGAATATTCCAGTTCTGACAGCCTCTCGACTACAGCATTGGGCTATTCAGTTAGCTGCATATCAGTTTGACATTAAATACAGAAAAACTACCAAAAATGGAAATGCTGATGCACTGTCCCGACTACCACTTCTGCCGACTGAAGAAATATCTGAAAGTGTGTTTTGGCATGAAGACAAGCAAGCAATGAGAAATCAAGTCAATGGATTACCTATCACTGCAAGACATATTGCTAAAGCAACTGCAGTTGACAAAGTATTATCTCGGGTTGTACATTATAACATGTATGGATGGCCATAAGAGTCTTCTATTTCACCGGAGCTGTTACCTTATTTCAGAGTGAAAGATGAATTAACCGTGGAGGAAAACTGTCTTCTCAGAGGAATGCGAGTGATTATTCCCGATAAATATCGAACAGATATTCTGTATTATCTTCATGAAAATCATCCTGGAATTGTGCTAATGAAATCTTTGGCTAGATTGCATGTGTGGTGGCCTCATATGGATATTGACATAGAAAAGAAAGTTAGCAAGTGTAAGTGTTGCCAACTACAACAAACAGTCATGCCAAAAAGTACAGCTAATGCATGGATTTGGCCCACCAAACGATGGCAAAGAATACATGTTGATTTTGCTGGGCCATTTATGAAAGAAATGTTCATGATTGTGGTGGATGCACATTCTAAATGGATGGAAGTTTTTCGAATGCCCAGTACCAGAGCGACGCATGCAGTAGAGACATTGAGAAATCTCTTTGCAAGTTATGGAATGCCAGAGCAGTTGATTTCTGATAATGGACCTCAGTTTGTTGCAGAGGAATTTGAAACATTTCTTAAGAAAAATGGAGTGAAACACATCAAATCAGCTCCATACCATCCAAGTTCAAATGGTGAGGCAGAAAGAGCTGTTCGTACTTTTAAAACTGCAATGAAAACAGTTGAACATGAGTCACGAACCATGAACCAGAAGATTTCATCATTCTTGTTTGCGTATCGGAACACTCCACACTTTACTACAAAATGTACTCCATCAGAATTGTTTCTTGACAGACGTGTTCGAACGAGATTGGATATTTTGCGTCCAAGTTTGGAGAAGTCTGTTAAAAAAAGAACTATTCCAAAAGCTGTTCAATGTTGGAGATTCAGTACAAGTGAGGAACTACAGAGGATCTCACAAGTGGTTGAGTGAAAAAGTACTGTGTCAGCTAGGGTCTGTTACCTACAGAGTGAAAATTGGAGATTTTGTGTGTAAAAGACATGTGGATCAACTTCGTAAATGTGTGCATTTGGAGGATAATAGGAACCCGTTCCCAGAACTGTCTGCAATTGGTACGGAGTCTGAAATGGAATTTGTTGAACCAACTGTTCAGGTGGAAGAGACTGAGATAGAAAATAGAACGGTTACTTCTAATGCCATAGAGGATGCTTCTAATGCCATCGAAGATACTGTTGACGATGTACCGCAACTACCAATACCGTCTACCCCAAGATACCCTAGACGTGCTCGAAAAACACCTCAAAGACTGATAGAAACTATTTAAAGTGATTTAATCTGAATATGTGTAATACGGAATTCATTGAAAGATTGTAGAATTAGTGCTATTTTTTTATTATATATTTTTGTTTTAAGAATAATATTTGTGATTTGAAGTTCCATATGTGACCAATGAACATACTTGATAAACTGTAATTGAACTATTATGGTGTCCAATGGAAAAAAAAAAAAAAAGTTTATTTTTTAAGTTTAAGGTTCCATTGTTTAATTATTACTAATTAGTAAATCAAACAAATTTATTTTAGAAATTTACATATAACATAATTTATGGGTAAATTGAAAATTTGGAGGGGAGGAAGTGTTGTATTTAAATGGTGTTATAGTTAGCATTGTTACAGTTTACGATGTTTAAGGGAACCGGAAGAAGGGACAGTATTATATATGAAGTCACCGGGAGTATGCGTCAGTTTTGTTCGTAGCAATTTTTGAAACGAAATAAATTATTTGGAAATTAAATGAACTTTATGTTTTAATGTTAAAACATAACACCGCCCATTCTGAATTACATTTGGTTGAACAAAACCAGGTTGTGTGTAGCAGACTATATCTATCAGCTAACATAACCTAATATGTTCAGCTCCTGAATACCTGACATGCCTTTCCTATCTGCTGGTTGTCAGTTTCGCCTTCCCCGTCCATCATACTTGTTTTATGTCCACATCGATTCCAGGAATTACAGAAATACACAATTCATGCTTGACCTGCTACAGTTCTTTGTGAATTCTTTGTCGATCGGAGCGGTTGAGAGAACATAATACATTGTTTACTCGTATGAAATAATATCATAATTTAAAAAAATAATTTGTCAGTTCTGTCCAAAAAGTTAAAACTGGATTTGGTAAAGGACGTCATTGTTTGCACCGTGATATAGGGTTTGGGTTAGAGTTAGAGGTAGGATTGTTTAAATTTTATTATAAATGTGTTAAATGTTAATATTTTAACTTACGTTTACAGGTGAGATGATCATTTTCCAGTTTGTATCCGAGTGGACAGGTACAGTTGTACCCAGCATCTTTGTTAACACACGTGTGACTACATTTGTGTCTGTACTGTGTCTCTGTTGTTGTACACTCATCAATGTCTAAAAACACATCAGAAATATCTTATATTAATTAACATAAACACTTATCTATATCTGTTTTAAAATAAACCAATTCAATATATGAATTAATATACACATACTTACAAATACTTGTTTAAAACAAATTAAAAACAAAAATATTTTGTATGAATTAAAAGTAACTTGTACACACATTTATCATTATTAAAAACACAAAAAGTGATGAAGAGATACAAAGACAAAAGAAACACATGAACATATATAAACTCGAAAGTAATTCTTAGAAACACACTTATATATTTAGAACAAACAAATACATACTGACACAAACATACAAAAATACACACTTACATAAGCTAGATATAAAATATGTCTAAAAATAATCACTAATATTTACGTAAAATTCAAACAAACCTGTTTAAGATCATAGTCTTTCATAATTATACTTACAGGCACTACATGTTTTTATGTTTCAACGGAAATACAAGATTTTTGAACAAAATCACTGATAGTAAAGTATAGAGTTACCTAGACAGGTCTGTTTATCAGAGACTAGTTTGTATCCAGTATCACAGAAACAATATGCCTCTTCTGACTCTTCCTTCACAGAACATCCTTGAGTGCAGTTGAGATGGCTCAAATTTTGGCACACGTCCTTCACTGAAACAAATAAACATGAGATAGAAACAACGAATTAGGGAATGAAAAAATAGAGAGAAGAAACTATGGTTTATGAAAGAATGAATTAACAAATAAATATCAGATTAAGATATAGCTGAACATTTCTAGATAGACAAATAAAAAAAAAAAAAAAAAAAAAAAAATAGATGCTAATTAAAAATTAAAAAAACACACATGAAAATGCAAGCAAACAAAGAACAGTGTGAAAGAAAAAATCAAAACCTTTTTGACAAGTCTTCCTGTCATCACTGAGAATGTACCCAAAGAAGCAGTCACAGTTATAACTTCCTACCACGTTTTGACAACGTTGTTGACATCCATGCTGATCTGTCTGGCATTCATCAACATCTGCAACAACAACAACAACAAAAGTAGTAGTAATAATAATAATAATAATAAATAAATAAATAAATAAATAAATAAATAAAAAGAACAAATAGAATGTCAAGAAAACAAAAATTAATAAATGTACCTGTACAGTTGACTCCTTTGAATCCAGCTCGACATGAACAGGAAAATGAACCCGGCACATTAACACAGATCTGTACACAAGTGTTAGCCTCTGTATCGCATTCGTTGATATCTGGGTAAAAAAAAAAAATTAAGTTTACATTTCGAAACTCGCACATAATCATTTTATTTATTTTTTGTCAATGTGTATATGTCCGTGTATATGTGTGTTAGCTTCAATTTCACATTCGACAAAATCTTGAATATCAAATATATTTTTGCATGTTTTTCTCTGTTTTGCTATTGATATTACTATTATCTATTATTACTGGTATTAGTAGTAGTAATAGTAACAGCAGCAGCAGTAACAGTAATAACTGTAGTAGTTTCTACTAATGTGCATGGCTTAAGACATACTAATACTAATGATTTGTTATTTATTTTTAACCGGAAATTATGTCCAATTCATACGCTCCTGAAAAATGTGCCTGGGAAAGTCCTATACAACATCAACTTAGTCAAAGTTTCCTATTCTAGTAGCAGTTCAAAAAAAAAAAAAGGCTTGTTAAAAATGTCTGTATAATGTGATCTGGAAATTCATGCCACTCTGAATCACTAAGTAGTGGGTTCATCTCCTATTATAGGACAACTAGGAAACTTTTATGTATCCAACACTGTTATTGTTATTATTGTTATTGTTGCTGCTGGTGCTGATGGTTTTATTTTATGTTCTTGTTATTATTATTATTATTATTATCATTATTATTGTTATTATTGCATTAATCAGTTTTAAGTCAGTTAATTAACTTACCATCACATGTATCACTAGTCGTATTTTTAGTATATCCTGTAGGACAGTCACACTTGTAGGATCCCTGCGTGTTGACACACAACTTATCATCACCACAGATGTTTTCATTTTCTTTACACTCATCAATATCCTGATCACACTTTGTTCCCCTCCACCCCTCAATACAGACACACCCAAACCGACTGTCACAGCGACTGGCAGTGTCACCACACTCACATTTCTCAGCACAGTTAGCTCCGTATGTCAGTTCAGGACAAACTGAAATAAATAAATGTGTGTGTGTGTGTGTGTGTGTATGTATATATATATATATATATATATATATATATATATATATATATATATATATATATATATTATAAAGTTCAATTTTAGATAATATATTATTTTAAAACAAGTCAAAAAAAAATGTTTATAAAGAAATATTTTAATTTCTTATAAATTTACACATGATGTTAGTTTTATTAAATACGTTATTTGAGGAAAATTTGAAATACAAAAATATTTTGATACGTTATAATTTTATATGATAGGTTATTTAACAGAAACTGAAATGTGAACATATTTTCAGTTATTATTAATTTAGGCAATCAAATGGTAAATAACATTTTAAAAAAATATTACATTATAGTACGGTATTTGAACCTAACCCTGCTATCAAATGCTGGAATGAAAGAAAATTTTAATTCATTATTTTTGTCACTGCTTTTATTTAATTTTATTCAGTATTATTTAATTTTATTCTATTTTTAACATTTTCATAATTTTCCTTTTATCCCTTTGAGGAGGGGTTGTGGTGAGTTTTTTCTTACCAACAAACATCCTCTGTTACAAATAAGGTAACTTTTTGTGTTTGGTTTATGTCAATCTGCTGGACTACAGGCAATTTTATCAATTCTGTTAGTTTTGGGTTTCTTATCTTTAATTTTTGATTTATTAAATTATTGTGGTGACCGATGTTTACTCAAATTAATGTTTAGAAACAAAATAACAAATCCATGGAGATGGATTCTTTCACCATTCTTAATGTTACAGTTTTCTGTAGATCGAAATGTATTAATGTTAAAAGCAGAATAATATAAAAAAAAGAACCCCCCAAAAAACCGTAAAACAATTATCTACTAGAATGATATAAGCTAGAATGATCTATTTTAATTCGCTGTCAAATTTTTATTTTATGTTTTTTAGTTTATATATATATATATATATATATATATATATGAAGATTCTCAAAACCAAGTTGGCATAAACTGGTGTAGCTTTATAATACACAAATGCACACACAAAAATGAACAAGCATATCTACTATAAAATAAAAATGAATATTGCAAGAGTACCTTCACAAGAATATTTGTCACTGGCCAACTGAAATCCATCATAACAGGAACACCTAAAACTCCCCACAGTGTCTGTACATTTCTGAGAGCAGATGTTTTGTTCACATTCATTTATGTCTGAAATATCAGTTTTAAGTTAAACAATGCTTTATATTAATATGTGTACAACAAACACATGTATTGACATATTGTAGTTAATCTTTTTTCTTATCACACATTACACATACACAGACACAGTTTATAGCTAGATGTTTTGTTCACCTTCATTTATATCTGAAATATCAAATTTAAATTATACAATGTTTTCTATTAATATGTCTACAACATACATATGTATTAACATACAGTAGTTAATCTTATTAAATTATTACACACACATATATATGAAAACATATAATTTATGAAAACACATTTAATGAAACACAAATTAATCTCTTACACACACACACACACAAACACACACAATTATATGCCTAAGCACAAAATAGTTGAAAACAAACACAAGCTTTTAGAAACAAATACAATAGAATACACTCACACAAATATTTTACTAATTTATATCATAAACTAAACACATACCCACATACAACCCAGCCCACTCACATGCACAAGGACACACACACACAGATACACATTGTCACTTACTTTCACAGTTAACTCCATCAGATTTGAGTTTATAACCACTATGACATGTACAAACGAAATTTGTTGATGTTTCATTATCACAGCCGTAAGAACAATTTTTTCCTGTCTTAAACAAACAGTCAGAAATGGCTGGAATGATAAACATTTACAATTTGGAAATATTTAATCATATATAAAAAGGGAAAAAAAAAAAGAAAAGATAAGACTAGAAATTTTAAAGATACATTTCTGATGTCAAAGATACTTTTCTCAAATGCATCACCTCTCTCACTCTATTTCAGTAATCGATATTTTGAACAAAATGTCAATTTGTTCAATATTTTGAGTGTGTCTTTCATCTTATTACAAATATGTAAGTACATATTCCATAAACATAGAACATGTTTGTGTTCTGAGAAAGGCTTATTATAGACAAACAATCTTTGCTAGTAAAGAAGCAGGTCAATAAACTGACATGACAAACGTTTGTAATAATTTACCAGTCTTGTTCACCTACCATAGCTGAGATTTTATCAATCAAAAAATATCTGTTTTTGTGATTTATTTTCTGTTTTTAGTTAAAGATATAATTCGTAACACATTGTCGTGAATAAAAATAATTTCTCTTTGAGATAATGTTCCTGTTTTGTATAAGATAAAACTTACTCTGATTGCAGGTTTTGTTATCAGAATTCAGCTGAAAGCCATAATTACACGAACAAGTGTAGGAACCATCAGTGTTAGTACACTTCTGTTCACACTCGTGTGTACCTCTCTCACACTCGTCAATATCTGAAATACAAAATAAATAAATAAATAAATAATAATAATAAAACCACATGTATGTTTGTATCTTCTTGATATACATCTTTTTGCAAAAATATGTTGTGAATTTGAATTCATGTGTTTTATATGTGGGTATATGTACACAGTGACACACGTATACACACATACACATATACAGACATGCATTCATACATATGTATATATATATATTCACATACACAAACACACATATGCGCACATACACTCAAAGTCTGACATGCTAGTTTTGGGTGTTTATTTATTTAATTATTTATTATATTTTATTTCATTTTTTTATTTTTTTTTTATTTGATTGGCCAAAGATGTTTTTCTATCATTTATTGTTTTTGTTATTGTTAGTAAGTCAAAAAACATAGAACTAGAACTAATTTATAAAAACAAAAATCTGTTATAAATTTCTGAAACTTACCTTCACATCTGTGTCCATACTTCCTGTATCCAGAACGACATGAACATGAATAACTTCCAGCAGAATTCTCACAGATCTGAGCGCAGCTGTTAGTTGTGTTACATTCATCAATATCTGTCATAACAAGGTTATATTTAATAACATATATATATATATATATATATATATATATATATATATTAAATAACAACAGCTGTCGTAACAGTGTTATAATAACGTGTATAAAAATGTCTCTCATAACAGCATTATACTTATTAACAGTTTTGTTTGGTTATCTCACATTAAAATGTTGTTATTAATAACAATAAACAAATATTTATGTTGCCTGATACCTGAACATTTTCCATTCTTCTCTGTAACTATTACATAATTAAATATTTATGTAGACTAGATATCTGAACATTTTCCATTCTTCTAACTGTTACATAATTAAATATTTATGTAGACTAGATACCTGAACATTTTCCATTCCTTTCTTCATATCCTGTAGGACACTGAGAACAGTTGTATCCTCTGTTCATTCTATCTTCCTCTTCTGGTGTAAGATCTGTACAGTTCTGTCCAGTAATACACGGTTTCTCTTCACATGCATTGTAATCTACAGAACAGTTGTCTCCTGAAAATACAAGTTTTACTTGTAATCACAAACGTTGTAATCTACAGATCAGATGTCTCCTGCAAATACAAGTTTTACTTGTAATTACAAACATTGTAATCTATAGAACTGTTGTCTCCTGCAAATACAAGTTTTACTTGTAATTACAAACATTGTAATCTACAGATCAGATGTCTCCTGAAAATACAAGTTTTACTTGTAATTACAAACATTGTAATCTAGAGATCAGATGTCTCCTGAAAATACAAGTTTTACTTGCAATTACAAACAGTTGTCTGCTGCAAATACAAGTTTTACTTGTAATTACAAACATTGTAATCTACAGAACTGTTGTCTCCTGCAAATACAAGTTTTACTTGTAATTACAAACATTGTAATCTACAGAACTGTTGTCTCCTGAAAATACAAGTTTTACTTGTAATTATAAACATTGTAATCTATAGAACTGTTATGCTGAAAATACAAGTTTTATTTATAATTACAAAGTTTACAATCTGCAAAACAAACAATAAAAAAATAAGTAAGGTCCTGATGCAAAGAAATATGTGTCTATCGTGAAATTAACTGTCAACTGAAGTGTACCTCTAATGATATTAACAAATAATCTAAATATATTCTGCATGTTTTCATTTTTTGTTTTACCCATCCAGTATTAACAATGAAGCCTAAAATCAAAAGAAAACTTATTATGATGTTACTGTCAACATAATGGATAGATTTGCTTTAAGTTTATTCTAGTGTTCTCAGAATTTGCAATGATGTAAAGACTTCTGTTATGAATGGGCAAAATGTGGCATGCAGATGTTATGTACCATATTTTTTTAAGCACAATGGTAGGATGCTGAAAATGATAACTCAGAAGTAAGAACAATTTCATTAGATGATTTATTCATACTGCCACAGATTGGCCGATTATAAGGAAGATATAAATTAAAGGGTTTCCTTAGGAAAACAATTCTAATTAAACTGATAATGCAAGAAGAGTTATTATATAAATTATAAAAGACGCAGGACAAAATATCCTTCATTTAAAATATCTTAACTCCTCATTTAATCATTTCACCAACCTGTCCAGCCTGTGAAACATTCACACGACACTACATGGAAAGCATCGTCATAGTCGGTTTTATCGTCAGTTGTACGTGTTTCGTTAAAAACACATTTTCCATGACCATTGCAACCATCACAAATACGAGTTACCACCTGGTAGACTGCGGAATATGCTCCTTTAGAATCCTTCACAACAAACCTGCCAAAAAATAAAATAAATAAACACATAATAATAACAAAAAAATACTTTTCATCAAACATGAAATGACAATACAACCAGTTGAGGAATCCTGTCAGTAACATTTTTAAAATTATCACCTAAGCAGATCATTTCTAAAATACTGATATTAATAAAATATAAAATGGAAAAACATATAACAAATTCAGATAATAATAATAACGTTGAAGATGATGATGATGATAATAGTATTAATAATAATAATATGAAGAAGAAAACATGCTAAGATGTCAATTAAACTGACAATGAAACTAATTTCTCAAAGACAGAGCAGTCACTGTGTCTTTTAAGGATGTCATATCACAAGGCACAATGGCAAACATAACTTCCTTATGTCAAAATGTGTACCTCGTCTATTGGAAAAACCTGACTCTTAATTTAACATACTCTTTTTCTTGTTCTATCTGTTCAGAGAAAGAGATCATAGAGACATCTGTATTGTCTCACAGACAGAAAAAAGGACACATTACTGAGGTCCTTGACACGTTTTATAACAAAAGAGCATCTCAGAGATGATTAACGGATGAAAGACATACCCAAAGATGAAACACAATGCTACAAAGAGTAACATATTTTGATATTGTTTTCCAGTGAATAGCATGAAATATTTAAATCGCATTTTCTCACAGACAGCACGAATATAAACAGTGAAAAACCAGTCAGAGCTGCTGCATGAATAATAACCTTATGGAAACAGCACTCATATGAATAATACTGTTATAATTACTACACTGTTATGTCAGATACCAAAGTAAAACTGTTATTATTTGTAAAATTGTAATATCAGATATCAGTATAGAACTGTTATTATTTGTAAAATTGTAATATCAGATATCAGTATAGAACTGTTATTAATTACATTTTTGTAATGTCAGAAATCAAAATAAAATTGTTATAAAAACACAATCACACACACACACACACACACACACACACACACACACACACACACACACACACATATATACAGCATTATATTTAACATAACAATGTCAGATATCAAAATAAAACTGTTACAATTACTACATTATAATGTCAGATATCAGTATAAAAGTGTTATAATTACTGCACTGCAATGTCAGATACCAATATAAAACTGCTATTAATTATAACATTACAATGTCAAATATGAAAATAAAACTCTTATAATTACTACACTGTAATGATAGATATCAAAATAAAACTGTTCTTAATAATAACATTGTAATCTCAGATATAAATATATATATTATTAATTATAACATTAGTTGTGTGTTTGTGTATGTGTGTGTAAGTGTGTGTGTGTGTGTGTGTGTGTGTGTGTTTCAGTAGGTTGTGCATTCCTAAGAAAGCAAATAACTAGTAGAAGCAATACTAGCCAAAGATAGCAAAATTAGTGTTATTCAAGAAAAGTGGCAAAGAGCAAATTAGTGTAATATATATGGATAGATGATAGATAGATATAGATATATAGATATTTCAAGATAAATTCAGTATCAAAGGTTAATCTTATTTTTGCTTTAGTAATTTCAAATTGTTAATGAACATTCATGTTTTTAATAAATAACTTTAGATATTCAAAAAATAACAAATACATAAATAAATGAATACAAAAATATATAAATAGACAAATAAATAAACAAATAAGAAAAGAAAGTAAGTAATTTAATAAGTAAAAAAGAATATAAGAAAAAGAAAATGCTGTATGTACATATGTGTGTGTGTGTGTGTTGTTAACCAGACGTTTTATTCTAGACAGGACAGCA
>CM022675.1:24455-31955 GCA_012295275.1 Chrysomallon squamiferum
GATAGACACCTACAGATCACCTTACATACAGATACAGATTTATACAAATTTACATACAGAGATTGATGCAAAGATTGATGCATATCGAAATACAACAGTAAATATACAGATTAATAAGTACATACCTAGAGATAACGATAAACAAATACAATTGATTAATACCTACATAAATGTAAGGATCACACAGACATAGTTTCATAAAAACCTACATATGTCGATATATGCAAACATATTTTAATAGATAGATGCTCATATACTACAGACAATAACAAATACACAACTAGACTGATAGATAATTACATACAAGGAAAGAATTAAACATCGAAATAAATTCATATATATATACTTACAGATAACGATAGACACAAATATATATTGATAAACACACAGCTACATATATAGCAATAGATACAGATGCTTATCGATTCACACATAAAGATAAATATACATACAGAGAGATTAACACACAGCTACAGATAAAGACAGACACAGACATATATTAGTAGACACATACAGATAAAGATAGACACATATATTGATTAATATAAAATATATATACAGATATGGGTTGAGAGATACTACAGATAAAACTAGATACAAACATACGTTGATACACACGGGAACATAACGATATGCATATATAGAGAATAATGCAAACCTACAGATAAAAATAAGCACACATATTGGTTTATACATAACTACATATAGCTAGATACACATATAAATTGATCCTAACCTATAGATAAGGATAGATACAGATATAGATTAATACACATCTATAGATAAAGGTAAATACAGATATAGAATAAAATACACCTATAGATAGTGATAAATACCGATGTAGATTAATAGACACCTACAGAAAAGGACAGATACAGATATTGATTAATATACACCTTTAGATGAGGACAGTTAGAGATATACATTTCGATACACACTTACACTTAATGGTTGTCAAGATTAATACACACCTACAGATAAGTAAGACATTTATATACATTGAAATGTACCTGCATTTAACGATAGATTAATACAAACCTACAAATTACGCTTGATACACTCTGTATATTAGTAGCCACAAATAACGAAGACACATTCATACACTGATACATACCTGCAGATAACGATAAATACAGATATATATGAATACCCACCTATATATAACGACAAAGAGAGATATAGATTCATAAATACAACTACAAATACCGATATGTACAGATATAGACTAATACACATTTACAGATAAAGATATACACATATACATTGATATTCACCTACAGATAAAGAGAGATTCAGATATATATATAGATTAATAGATACCTAAAGATAACGATAAATACAGATATTTAACAGATAACCTGAAAATAATAATAGATACAGAAAGAGATTAATACACACACCTACAAATAACAATAGATAGAGATATAGATTAATGGAAACCTATAGATAAGTAGATATACAGATTTATATTAATACACACCAATATACAAAGATGGATTATAGATACAGATTGATATACACCTACAGGAAACCACAAATACAGAGAGAGATTAATACACACCTATGGACAAAGAAGACACATGTAGATTCAGATAAAGACAGACACAGATTGATACACTCCTACAGATAAAGAGAGAGTCAGAGAGAGACTGATACAAACGTACAGATAGTGATACAGACATATAGTACATATAGCAATTCACAGCTACAGATAACGGAGAAACGTATATAGATTGAGACCCAGCTTCAGATAACAAGAGAGACAGATATAGGCTGATACACACCTACAGATATAAAACGGCACCGATATGGACTGATACGTACCTATGGAAAATGTTTAATTAATCGAGTTTTAATTCTGGAAAGACAACTGAAACACAAACATCGAATTGAACATAAACACATACAACGATTTATCCACACAATTAATAATAGCTGCCTACAACTAACAAAGGATACTCAATGACATCCACACATACTTACATACATCGATACATACTTACATACATCGACAGATGAATAGAGATATCGTGAATATAGAAATGAATTATACGAGTGTACTAATAACAATATATATACAAAGGATTAATACGGACATACATCTCTCTCTCTCTCTCTCTCTCTCTCTCTCTCTCTCTCTCTCTCTCTCTCTCTCTCTCTCTCTCTCTCTCTCTCTCTCTCTCTCTCACACACACACACACACAAACGCACACACACATCACTTAGTCTAATAACAATAGTAACAACAGAAATTGTAAAATAAGTTATTTTTTCTTATTTGCTATGTGTCGTATACTATTTGAATTCAAAGTAAATTTTAGATGATTCCTCACCATTGTTTTAATAGATTGTACCTAAAATGCAGCGACACGGAGTCACCTGGTGAGTGATGACACCCCCACCTCGTAGTGGCTAATACGGTAATTTGTACTTGAAAATGGATTACCGGGGGACTGTTCACCATAGGTACAAAATATCAGTTTTAATTTTTATTCAATAAATTATATCTATGCAGACACACACACACGCACACATTATTTACAAACAATACGTGTTCTAGCATTCACAAACAAGGACACACGCACATACATACACTCATACATGCATGTACACATACAAGTATGCACACACATATATTTTCTTTCTCTCTGTAACTGTTGTTTGCCTCTTTCCTATATTCCTCATTTGACTGTATACAAATTAGTGTTTTCTGTTTACGAATTTTAAGAATACGTTTCCGTGTGGAATAAATTATGAAAATTGAATTTGTCTGTTATAGGTTTTGAGCCAGAAAGGTTGGAGAGAGAGAGAGAGAGAGAGAGAGAGAGAGAGAGAGAGAGAGAGAGAGAGAGAGAGAGAGAGAGAGAGAGAGAGAGAGAGAGAGAGAGAGAGAGAGAGACAGACAGACAGACAGAGAGAGAGAGAGAGCGAGAGAGAGAGAGAGAATGAGAGAGAGAGAGAGAGAATGAGAGAGAGAGAGAGAGATGTCCGTATTACATACCAACACATTGCCCTGCTCTCTGTGTGTGTGTGTGTGTGTGTGTGTGTGTGTGTGTGTGTGTGTGTTTGGTTATGTCTAGTCATTTATTTTTACTTAATAAATTTGATGAATTATTGTGAAAAGCATTACATAAATAGATATACACTTTTTTCTTTTTAATTAAAGAGAGAAAGCTCTATCATTCTTAAATTTTATTGTTTTCGTACAACTTAATATAATTTCTCAGTAACATATAAATAATAGGAATAATATATAAAAAAAAACCCAACAAATTAACATAATAATGTGTGAAGGTCTAACTTAGTATATAAATGAACAAAGTATAAGATCAACAGGTAAAATAGTAAAAATATAATTTTAGTATAAAATAAAACTGAAATATTTTTGAATCAACACCACAAATGATATTATTTTCTGAGGATAAGCAATGAAATAATTTCTTGCAGGAAAATGGCATAGAGAGGATATACATTTACAAATATTAAATTTGAAATAAGCTGCATCAAATATTTTATTGATTTTAATCTGTATTTTCATCTACATCTTCGTCTTCCAGAACGAAATAAACATTTCCATCATTTTGAAAGAAATTCAGTTCTTCATCTACATTCTCACAGTTGATGTCGTCTGTTTTTAATGAATACTGAGATGAATTTACGTCAGTATGGTTATATAAACTGGAATCACAGAAATTTGAAACAACGGCTTCTGTTGTGTCGTAGTCGTCGACGTTTTGTTTACCAAGATGATGGTACACATTCGATGAAGTTGCTGTCGGTATTTTTGTGTCTGTCGTATCGTAAACTCCATCATCAACGATGTTAATGTGCATCTTCGGTGTGTTTGTCTTCATTCTTTTCCCGTCTGTTTTGTCAATATCGTCACCATTATGTTTATCTTCAGTAACATTACGAGTTTCTTGAATCGCTTCTGTAATTTCGTAATCTGAATCATTACTAACATTCACGTAAATATTCTGTCTGCTGTCAGTGGTTAGAGGGGAACAACTCTGTTTATCAGGTTGAAGTAGAGTTACCGTTCTTCGTTGTTTATCTTTGTTAATTTTACTGTAATAGTCATCATCTGCTCCTTCGCGTGTCATGTCAGAATTTGCGTAACTTATTACGTCATTAGACAGATTCTCGTTCATCATATTGATAATTCCCGCATTAACAGGTTCAGGTTCATAGTCTGCAGTTTCAGCGTTGTAACTTTTGTTTATGTGACGTTTGTTTACGTTGAAATGAACATTTGGCTCTGAAGTCTTTTCTTTTGCAAAACAAAGACGTTGTTTTCTGAAATTCAGCAATAGAAATTAAAAACTTCAAATAACAGAAATTACATAGCCAAATAACCCAGTAGCTTTGAAAAATAGTTAAGGGATTCTAGCAGGAATTAGAAAAAAAAAAAGAAGAAAAAAAGTAAATAAATAAATGCGTAATCTATAAGCATAAATGAACTTAATGGGCATATAAATATTTCATGTTATAAATGAAGAAAACAAAAAACAAACAAACGTAGCCAAAAAACAAAGAAACAAAAAAAAGATAAAGGGTTCAATAAGGAAATAGAAATAAAACTAATGGCGGAATTTATGCATATATGAACGTAAAAAATATATATATATATATATTCCGTTTTATAAAGAAACCAAAAAAAATAAATAAATAAATAAAAATTTAAATAAATAAATAAATAAAATAAAAATAAATAACTATAAATAATATTATAAATAAAAAATTAAATAAACTATATTTTAATATTTTAATTAAATAAACAAATACAAAAAAATTTTATTTTTTTAAAATAAATATAAATAAAAAACTAACTACCTAAATAAATAAATAAATAAATAAAATGCTATCAAATTAATTCACATTTGGAATTTACGTTTTCACCTTTTTGTGCAGACAATCAAAATGGTTAACAGCAGGGAAACCAAGACCAACGATCCGAGACTGGCGCCCACAGACGCTGCAAGTAAAATACAAAAAATAAAATTATTTATTTATTTATTTATTTATTTATTTATTTATTTATTTATTTATTTATTTATTTATTTACACAAATCATGTTCAGTTTGTTTAGCTCGAGTAGCCTCTTTCTGAGAAGAGCTCGTTTCGATGATGTCGCTGGTTCTCCGCCAGAGGATGCTAAATTTGCTTAAGAGAGGTGTTAACCAGTACCAGAATAATAAACCAGACAAAATTGAAATTAAATATAATTCTTTTCAAAACTGCACATTTGCAACTAAAAAAAAATAATAATAATAAAAAAATAAAAACGTAAAAAAAAAAAAAAAAAAAAATCTGATTTCAATATTTCATTATGCAAAGGGTCTCAACTGATTCCGAAAATATCAAAAAATTACAGAAAATAAAAAAAAAAAAAAAATAAAATAAAGGAAACCTCTTATTAACTTATTTTTCATTGTAAATCAGATATCACATAATTTTAACACTACAGACTACCCTAAAATAGTATTATTAAACATATCAAATCACTCACAGTAATATTTATAAAGTCAGTTCAAATAATAACGTAGTTTAAAATAATTTCTGGATATAGTTAACTGAATACTGAGTTTGAAGCAAAGTGCCAAGTCAATGTAAAATCCGTCACGAGAACCAAAAATCTGAACTGTTTATGTGAGAAGCAAATCTGAAAGTATCTAATCATGTTCTTTCTAATTCTGTTAGTACCAGCCTAGGGAAAGTTAAAAAATATGTCCCTCAGTTTTCAAATTATTTGGATGACATAGTGAACGTGACTTGGTATGTCTGGAAGAATGATTCAGATGAGAGAATTTCAAAGGTAAAAGAAAAGGGAACAGCTAAAGATTTGCGCCTCTACATTTCCTCCTTATTGCCCCAGTTTATGGAGCATTTCTATATTATACATATCAAGATGAGACACAAAGTGCTCATTAGCAGCAACATCAAGTGAACCTTTTTACAGTATTCATCTGTCATACAGGCATCCTGCACTCAAATGTGATAACATCTGATAATCTTGCACATTCGAAAGAGACTATCTGACACACTTTTCGAAATGATCGATTTCGTCTGATGGATCAGCATCACAGTTCAGAAAGCGCTTGTTAGCAGCTGCTGTGATTTCGATACAGAAAAGCGTGATCTGTTTAGATGGCTACGGACAGAGAACTTCATTTCATGTTAGCGGACAAAATGTAACATCCGTCACGGTAACGTTCGTCACGCACAATTACGTAACAACATTTTTCTTATCCGTTGTTTTCCAGCTGAATTAAAACTGAGAGTCTTCTATAGCCTTTCACCTTCTCTCCAATAGTTAACATTTATTTTAGATTTCAGACAATTTTGAAATAAAGTTAGCTGATTTTCACCAATGTCCTTTTAGTGTAACATCCGTCACGCTCATATTTCTCATGACGTAGCAAGCTACAGATATCCCTGGCTCGTTTTTCTGTGACTCACAATAGATGTGGCAATAGGCAAGTCTGTTACTCATGGGGGTACGACTCTAGCAATCAGGTTACGTTGGAATGACTCCCAATCCCCCTGAACGTAACGCCCACATCGTTGAATTACCCCTGATGTTGATAAGAAAAAGAAACAAATAAAAAAAAACACAAAAAAACACAACATTTTTTTCTTTATATTTATGTACTTTGACAATACTTATCCCAAAAATTAACTTATGATAATAAAATAAATATTAAAAAATGTATATATAACCTGTTATGTTATTCATTCTCTTTCTTTGTTTTTCGTTATTTTCAGATGAAGCAGGAATCGACTCAGTTGTTAATATATCTGAGGTTTTTCTGTCAGTTGTAGATAACAGTGTCGTTGATTTTGCTGTCACCGTTGCTGTGGCCCGTTCTGACGTCACTGCTGCTATCGTTGTTGTGGTTGTTGTGGTAGTAGTCTGTTTATCTGTTAATTATGTTATTATTAGTAACAATCACTTGCTTGCGATGAAAGAGAGAGAGAGAGAAAGATGAAGAAGAAGCTAAAATTGTTAAAGGTATACTCGTGGTAGCGTGAACCTGTATGAGTGTGTATGCTAGTGTGTATGCTAGTGTGTATGCTAGTGTGTATGCTAGTGTGTATGCTAGTGTGTATGCTAGTGTGTATGCTAGTGCATGTACGTGAAAGAGTGGAAATATCTAAAGGCCAGTATATCAAACACATCTACTCTATTCAACATACTAATACTTTGTGAAAATTCTGGTATAAATGACTGCATTAGTGTCAGTATGTGTTAAGATGAGTTTGTGTGTGTGTTTGTGTTGTGTCTTGTGTTAATAAAAATATAATGTATGTAAATGTGAGTGTTTTTGTGAGTTTTTTATGGATGCATCTTTTTTTTTTTTTTTTTTTTATAATTATGTATATTTGTATCAGTACCTGACTAAGTCTTGGATTGCCTGTATGCATTTCGTTTTTGTTTCTTTATCTAGAACAAGTTTGTATGTAAGAAGACATGTTTGTTTGTAAACACTCACACAGTTG
>CM022675.1:36955-44912 GCA_012295275.1 Chrysomallon squamiferum
ACCAGACCAGGAAGAAGATGATAGAGGATCGTAACAGGTTTTTCCTTCCCTTGTTGACTTAGTTACAGAACAGTGTAGTGTATTTGTGTGATAAAAATAAAACTTGTTTTAGATAAACTCGCGCATGACAAAGCCTACGGCAAAATAGATTAAAAAACGCAATAGAGAACAGAATAAATTATAGTGTATGTGTGTGCATTCGTGTTTGTGTGTGTGTGTGTGTGTGTGTGTGTGTGTGTGTGTGTGTGTGAGAAAGACAGAGATAAAGACAGAAAGAACGAGATTGTATACACAAACACATTTACACTTCTCTCTCTCTCTCTCTTCTCTCTCTCTCTGTGAGACACGAGAAACAGAGAGACAGACACAATCACATTAACAAGAAACAGAGAGACAGACACAATCACATTTCTCCTAGTCTCTCTCTGTCTGTTAGTCTGTGTGTGTGTAAGAGAGAGATAAATAAAACACGCAGAGACTGATATATGTATATTTGAGCGGGTGTGTGTGTGTGTGTTTGGTTTTGGTTATGTTTACTCATTTGCATAGTGATACATTTAATGAATAGAGGTATTTCACATTTCATTGCGCATGTGTCCGTTCTGGGTAATTCGAGGTCGCAGATCGCGAGATCTCGCGAGGTATCGCTAAAACAGTCCTACTTAGAAATCGGTGGACAAAAGCAATCATGCTGTAATGGGAGGCCATGACCATTGTTCAGTTATTAACTGTTCCAGTCGCAGAAGAACGGGAAATGCATATCGCAAACGTTTGTGAGTAATCACTTCACACAAAAATGAAAAATATTTTAATGTTACTGCAAACACGAAGGTTTGTTGGGCACAGTTTTTTAGGCGAGAAGCCAGTGGCACATATTTTTAAGGAGGGAAGCAAGTGAACAATAAGAAACGTGGACTATATACATTCCCTGAATATGGGAGGGGAAATTGTCACAACAAAAAAAACAGAAATCAAGTTAAATTAAAGACATGGTTCAGAAAACTACAGAGAACAATAGTTTCAATTATGTTCTTAATTATTCAGTCTACTGCAATTATTTTATGTGTTTGTTGCTTGGAGTTACAAATACTTAGCAGGGTTTGTACAAGTTTGTAGGTGTTTGTGTGAGTTTATGAGTAAAGGTACAATCTTCAATATAACAATTATATGTTAGTCCAAAATAAATGGTTTATTTAAAGAGTTTTCTTAAGCATAGAGTTTGTATACTTGTGTGTGTTTGTGCTAATTACACCTAACAATCATTGTAATTAGAAAAGTAACCTATAAGGAAATAAGTTGCTCACATTTCCTTCATAAACAAAAGATTTAATTAATCATGTTACTGTAGTTTTGTTTATTGAACACACTATGTGGCCATGTTGTCAGAGTTCAGTCAGAGATGTGTCTGCAACAAAGTAAATACTCTGGCTGTAAATGGCATCACTACAAAGACTTGCTGAACAAACAAGTTCTTGTCAATGTTTGTAGTGCATCTTTGGGTGATGGGCACCTGCTACACCTTGGTCTGGACTTGAATTGTTTTGAGAGGTGCTTTTTCAAGTGTACTGTCTGTCTGTGTGTGTGTGTGTTTGTTTGTGTGTGTTTGTCTGTATGTGTTTGTCTGTGTGTGTCTGTGTGTGTGTGTTTGTCTGTGTGTGTCTGTTTGTGTGTGTGTGTCTGTGTGTGTTTGTCTGTGTGTGTTTGTCTGTGTGTGTCTGTCTGTGTGTGTTTGTCTGTGTGTGTCTGTGTCTGTGTGTGTGTCTGTGTGTGTGTGTTTGTCTGTGTGTATTTGTCTGTGTGTGTTTGTCTGTGTGTATCTGTGTGTGTGTCTGTGTGTGTGTGTTTGTCTGTGTGTGTTTGTCTGTTTGTGTCTGTGTGTGTGTGTGTGTTTGTCTGTGTGTGTATATAGGTACACAAGCAAAGAGTTATTATGCCTGTGTATACTACATACACACAATAACAAATTTATATATATATATGAATATGTACACACACATACATAATATACTGAGACGCAGAAATATGCCCTGATTTTGACATGGGTGTATTTACAATATTTATGCATGCTGGTGTTTCCAGTAAACAAATTATATATATCCATCCGAGAAATATTTATAACTTTTCAAACGTTTAAACGATCATATGGAATCTCTGCCTATACTACTACAACTACTACTACTACTACTACTACTACTACTACTACTACTACTACTACTACTACTACTACTACTACTACTAATAATAATAATAATAATAATAATAATAATAATAATAATATATAACAATTAAAACTAAATTAAAATAATTCAAATTAAAATGCTTGAAGGTATAATTCAGTATATAAAAGAACAAAATATATTAAAAGCTAAAATAGTTAAGGTGTGATTTCAGAATAAAAATGTTGAGACATTTAAATAAAACATTTTTGAACGAAATCTCAAATGATATTATTTTTCTGAGAATAAACTGTGGAAACAATTTCTTACAGGAGAATGGCATGGACAGAATATGTTTTTACAAATATTAAATTTAAAATAAGGCTTTGATGTGGAATAGGTAGAGTCAAGAGAAATAGATGATATCAATTATAAGTTTTGTTATTTCTAAAAATGTAGAAAATTATTTTATAAATGTTAAACTGTATTTTCTTGTACATCTTTGTCATCCAGAACGAAATATATATCGTCTCAGTGTTTGTTTTGAGTTACCTTCGTTAAATAACAAGTGCGCATAATAATAATAATAATAAAAAAAACAACAACAACACTGACGTCATATGGTGAAGATTTTGTTTACGGAAGTTTTTTTCACCTAGGAAATAAAGCAATGCTTCCTGTTTGGATATTTGCGGTAAGTTTAAACAATTAACATAACCATATAGCTAAAAGTTCTGTTTTTCATAAGGCGATTTTTAAACATACATAAACAACCTCGTATCTCCAAAGTTTCACAATGAATTTCACTTACAAACTGAACAAAACGTTGCCGTCTGCTGACAGTCAGAACACTGTCATACAATTAGGCAACGCCCACTTCAGTCTATTTTTATAGAACTCACTTACACGTTCTGAGTCAAAACCCATACCGCGTTAAAAAGATATGCACGTTACAGTATACACATTCTGACTAGAAACAAACAAAAACCTCGCAATGTGTATCTAGAATTTAATGTTTATATTTTGATCATATATATATATATATATATATATATATATATATATATATATATATATATATATATATATATATATTACGTTCAGTCTCTATGAATACCAATAAGAAAAACATCTTTATTTCTGCACAACGTGAGATTGTTGCTTATCTGCGTCAAAACTGATACCACGAGGATACATCTTCATCTTCCAGAACGAAATAAACATTTCCATCATTTTGAGAGAAATTCAGTTCTTCATCTACGTTCTCACAGTTGATGTCGTCTGCTTTTAATGAATACTGAGATGAATTTACGTCAGTGTGGTTATATAAACTGGAATCAGAGAAATTTGGAACAACGCCTTCAGTTGTGTCGTAGTCGTCGACGTTTTGTTTAAGGAAGATGGTAGTACACATTCGATGTAGTTGCTGTCGGTATTTTGCTGTCTATCGTTTCGTAAACTCCAACATCAGCATTATGTTTATGTTGATGACGATTTTCTTGAATCGCTTCTGCTGTTTCGTAATCTGAATCATTACTAACATTCACGTTAATATTCTGTCTGCTGTCATTGGTTAGAGGGGAACAACTCTGTTTATCAGTTTGAAATAGAGTTACTGTTCCTTGTCGCATGCCGTCGTTTATTTCACTGTAATAGGGGTCATCTGCTCCTGCCAGTGTCATGTCAGAATTTACGTAACTTGTTACAGTCTCTCTCCGAAAATCTACTTTTTGTTCTGAAGATTTTTCTTTTGCGAAACAGAAACGTTTTGTTCTGTAATATAATATAGAATGATAATTGATAATATTACATATTATTATTATTATTATTATTATTTATTTTCGTATATATATATATATATATATATATATATATATATATATATATCAAATCTTTCATAACACTTCACATGCTCTAACACATTTCACTGGTATTCGTGTTTTCTACAATTTACGTCTTTTCACTGATAAATAACAGAAAAATTACATTATATAAATAAATAAACACACAAATAAATAAATAAATAAATAAATAAATAAATAAATAAATAAGTTTCCTTACCGTTTCATCCAGATGAAAATCAAGATAGATGTTACCATAACAACAATAACAGCAACAACACTGCCGCCAATCAAAGCTAAAAATAAACAAGTTATAAATATTGTTACATCTGTTTATTTACCTACATCTCAGCTTGTTACAAAACTTTTAACATCATTTATCCATAACTGAACAGTTTAATTTAAAATTAAGGAAACAGACCATTTGTGATCTTTGTTTAAAAACTAAACAAGCCGCCAGAAAGGAAAAACACTGACAAGAAAAAAAATAATTAAAATAATAATGATAATTAGTAATCATAATATTAATTATAAAATTTTTAAGAAAAGAAAAAAAAAAAAGAAGAAGAAGTAACTAAATAAAATAAAATAAAATAAAATGAAGGACAAAAAAAAAAAAAAGAAAGCAAATATTAAAAAAAGAAAATATTTAGATTACCTGCATTGTTCTTGGATTGGTTCGTCTGTTGTTTTCGTCCTTTTTCAAACAAAATTGACGTCAGAAAGTTAAATTGTGTTGTTGTGAGGTCCACTGTTTCTTTTGTTGTCGTTGCCGTTGTCATCGTCGTGTTAAGTGCTAGTAGTTTCGTCGTTGGAACTGATGTTGTAGTTGTTTTATCTGTTAATAAAAGTTACATGTTTTTAACATAAAATCTTTATAGTGAAATGTATCGTCTTTATCATTATTATCTACATTATCAACACCATCATATTTGTTATCAAATACCACTATAATTATTTTTAATTTATGATCAAAATGTGTCTATGTATTTCGTTTCTGATTGTTTCAAAATTACTACTACTACTACTACTACTACTAATACTAATACTACGACTGTTAATTTCTCTTAAAAATAATACATGTAAGAAATACCAGAGACAGACAATAATATTTCTGTAATCGAAGTTTACTTTTCACTGAAAATATTCTTTTTATACGTTAAAAACATTAATTTATAAATATTAATTGATATTACATTCGCATGGATGTTTGAGTATATTGCTATATGTGTATGTTTGTGTACATATTGTGCATCTAGTATATTTTGCATGTATTTATTTATCTAACCACGTATCTGTGATTCTGTAAGTCGGTGTACTGCTTTCTAAAATAGTTTCTTCATTTTAGTCAAAAACTGAGACGCACACGCACACGGACACACACAGACACACACACACACTACTCACAAAGTTGACACACAGCAGAACATTTTGTCGAAGACTTTTTAGGAATGTTGTAACGTATGTTTCTCCGCCATGTAATACTTTGATGAGATGTTCTGTAACTGTTGGAAGGATTTGTAACAAGGATTCCTTAAGAAAAAAAAAAAAAAAAAAAAAAAAAAAAAAAAAAAAAAAAAAAAAAAACAAAGAGAGAATAAAATCTTTTCATTAATAAGGTGAAATATTTGTAATGTAGCGTCATCATACATCACTATATAATCGTGTATATAGTAAGGGATGTTAGTAGATAGATAAATAGTTGGACAACAGAGAGATAGATGTTTTCTACATGTCTCTAAGAATGTAGGTATTTCTGTGTATTTGTGTATTTCATATGTGGCTGAACATTTAGCCAATGAACAAGTGATCAGGAAATACATATTTATGTATGTTTGTATATATTTATGTTCGTATTTATGTATGCTTGTATATATGTATGCTTGTATATATGCATTTTTGTATATATGTATGTTTGTATATGTGCATTTTTGTATATATGTATGTTTGTATATATTTATGTTTGTATTTATATATGTTTGTATATATGTATGTTTGTATTTATGTATGTTTGTATTTATGCATGTTTGTATGTTTTCTGTGTCTGTTCATCTGAGTTCTCTTACCATCAATCCATCTCCATTCAATGTTTCGTTTCAGTCCAATCCAATATTTTTGCCATACTTTGTAATTAGTAATCAGCGTTTTCAGTTCTGACTCTGCTGTGTCTGTCAGTTTTGACAAATTTCCACCACACTGTACTCTAGCTTCATTCCAGTTTAAATATTGTGTCAAAATACATACCTCACTTCTGCACGTACTTGTCACATGAATAAAACTATTTTCTGAAACGTAGAACAAACGTCAGTAAAATTACTCTATTGATTTAAACATCTCTTCTTTTTACTGTTTGTTGTTGTTGTTGTGTTGTTGTTTTTTTCATCAATGTTAGCATTTTTCAATATTACTTACATGCATACAAATGCAAACACATAGAGATAAAATTAATGCACAAATGCATGTGGTGTCATAACGGAAGGAAATAAAGAACAGAAGGAAAGAAGAAAGAAACGAATGAACAAACAAACAAACATACACAAATATATAAACAAACAAATAAACCACATACTTGGACAAACAGCTGACGTCCACTGTGTATTACAGTTTGCAAATTGAAGGGTGATTTTGTTGTTTTCATATTTGACGTAGCCGCAGTTGCTGTTTTTACTTGTTCTGCTTTTTATATCTACAGAAACAGGCAGATCTGAAATAAAATATTTCTTTAATATAAAAACAGTGTCTGTGTGATACTACTACTATTTCATCTTCTTCTTTTTACAACTACTACCACTACTGATGCCACCTACAGCTTGTATTATTTCTTCTCCATCTGTTACATCATCTAGAGCAACAACTGATACATTTACTGTTACTATTACTACTATACTGTTAGTTCTACAAACATTACTACTACTTCTGCTATTTGTGCTGCTTCTAATATTATTATTCAACTCCTGCTACTCTTTCTACTGCTACTATTATTGCTACTGGTACTACTTCTGCTACTACTACTACTATTATTGCTACTGCTACTACTTCTGCTAATAATACTACTATTATTGCTACTGGTACTACTTCTGCTAATACATCCTCCTGCTGCTGCTACTACTATTTTCTACTACTTCTACTTCTTGTCAACGTCTACTGAAGTTCCTAATTACAACAACAGCTACTACTATTGCTTTTCTACTACTACTGTTACTATTACAAATGTTACTTTTTGTGATCCAATAAGAAAATAAAATATATAAAAATAAGGCCTCAAAGATCTCACACTTCTACTACCTGTATATTATCAAAAATAAAATTTTTACCTAATTCATAAACAGAAACAAACGTCCACTTTTCACAGGAACTCGTCATGGGTCCCAGGACAGCGTATACTTTGTTTACTTTTTTGAATGTTGTATCTTTCTTAGAGTTTGTTTTATGTTGTGGAAGACTGGTGAAACATTTTCTTCTTCCCTAAAATATAACATTAGGTAACTGAACTTTAGTTTTTGTAATTTTATAACTTTTTACTTATAGATAGAGAGAAGTACAAACAGACAGATAGATAAACAGATAAGCTGGTACACTGACAGATAACATAGATGGGGTACAGAGAGAGAGAAAATGATAACTATCCACACACACACACACACACAAACACAAACACACAGACACATACACACACAAACACACACACACACACACAAACACACACACATACAAACACACACACACACAACCACACACACACACACACAGACACACACACATAAACATACACACACACACAAAAACACACACACACACACTCTTCACATACATACACACACCCACATACACACACAGACACACACTCACATACATACACACACTCACATACACACAGACACACACACTCACATACACACACACACATACATACACACACTCACATACACACAGACACACACACTCACATACACACACACA